>WNWK01010586.1:0-22500 GCA_009830355.1 Cherax destructor | reverse complement strand
AACATCGTAAGTCGGGGTACCACTGTATATATATATCCCAATAATAACATCGTAAGTCGGGGTACCACTGTATATATATATCCCAATAATAATTTTTATTTGGACATGATACAAAGAATTACATTTGGTTATTGAGATTATATATATCCCGAAGATGGGGTGGTAGGGGAAGTGGAATATTCAAATGGCTTCAGAAAGACATCTAAATATTCTTCCTTGAAGTCTTTTTATCCACTTCTCCGAGGCAATGGGTCCCACAATTGACACCAGAGGTGGACCCCATCCTATATACAGTGGTACCCCGGTTTACGATGGTCCCCAAACTCACCCTTTTATGTAAGTTTATTTTTTAAATGTTTTTGTAAGTGAAATTTTTGGGGGGTCAAAAAGGACTGTCTATTTACAACTTTTCTTAAGGAGATAAATCGTTTTGAATGGATTAAACATTCGGGAATGAAAAACGTAACCGGGGGTACCCTATATATATACAGTGGTCCCCGATTTCGATGGTCCCCAAACCCCCCCCTTTTATGTAAGTTTTTTTTTTTAAATGTTTTTGTAAGTGTAATTTTGGGGTCTAAAAGACTAGTCTTTTTAAACATTTTTTAAAGGGAGAAAAATTTCGTTTGGAAATTTTTTGAAACATTCGGGAATAAAAAATATCGAAGTCGAGGTACCACTGTATATATATATATATATATATATATATATATATATTTTGTATATATATATATTTTGTATATATTTTTCTTTTCCAAGTCGGCCGTCTCCCACTGAGGCAGCGTGACCCAAAGAAAGAAAACCCCTAAAAAAAAACACTTTTATCATCATTCAAACTTTCCCCCCTAAACATAATCAGCTTTGCAGGGCCCCAGATACGCAGCTGAGAATGTCCCCCCCAGCTGTCACTATCCCAGACCCCCTTAAAGTGCAGGCACTGTACTTCCCATTTCCAGGACTTAAGTCCAACAAAATCATAAGGGTTTTCCCCTGAACCCCTTCACAAAATGTTTACCTGCTCACCCCAACAGCTCGCAGGCCCCAAAAAACCTTTCATCTCCTTTCACCCTATCTAACACGCCACACATGCTTGCTGGAAGTCCAAGCCCTCCCCCCACAAAACCCCTTTTACCCCCCCCCTCCAACCTTTCAAGGATGACCCCTACCCTGCCTTCCTTCCCTACAGATTTATATGCTTCCAAGCATTCTACCTTGATCCATTTTTTAAAACCAAACCATCAACAACCCTTTCACCCCTCTGACAAAATTTTATTAACTCCACACCTTCTCCAATTTACCCCAATTTTCTGCATAATATTTACACCAACTTCCCCTTAGACAGACATTCCACTGCCTCACCTCCTCCTCGCTGCACATTTGAACCCCATGTTACACCCATATAAGAGTGTTTACCACTATATTTTCGACTTTCCCTTTTTTGCCTCCATGGATAACGTTTTTTGTCCCACAGATACCTCACCGCACCACTCCCCTTTTTTTTCCTTCATCAATTTATGGTTAACCTTTACCTTCAAAAACCCCATCCGCTGACACGCAACCCCCAAAATATCTGAAAACTTTCCCTTCTTCCAAAACCCCTCTCTCCAATGTGATTCAATTTTTCTTTTTTTAAAATGTTTGATCCCCTCATCATTACTTTATCTATGTTCACTTTCAACTTTTTTCCCTTTTACACACCCTCCCAAACTTGTCCACTAACCTTTGAAACTTTTTTAGAATCTCCCATAAGCACAGTATCATCAGCAAAAAGTAACTGTGTCAACTCCCATTTTTCATTTAATCATAATTTAATTCCACCCTCTCCCAACACCCTAGCATTTACTTCTTTTCAAAAACCCCTCTATAAATATATTAAACAACCATGGTGCATTATACATACCTGTCTAAGACCTACTTTTACTGGAAATAATTCCTCTCTCTTTCACACCCTAACCTAGCCCCCCACTATCCTCATAAAACTCTTTACAGCCTTCAGTAACTTACTACCTATTCCCTACACTTGCAACATTGCCACATTGTCCATATCCACTCTATCATATGATTTTCTAAATCCATAAATGCAATGAAAACTTCTACCTTTATCTAAATACTGTTCACATATATGCTTACTGTAAACACTTGATCTACACATCCCACCCACTCTAAAGCCTCCTTGCTCATCTGCAATCATACTCTCTGTCTTACCTCTAATTCTTTCAATAATAACCCCGCCATACACTTTACCTGGTATACTCAGTAAACTTATTCCGTATAATTTTACAATCTCTTTATCCCCTTACCTTTATATAAAAGGGAAATATACATGCTCTCTGCCAATCCCTAGGTACCTTCCCTTTTCATACATTTATTAAACAAAATACCAACTACTCCAAACCCTTTTTCCTCTTTTAACATTTTGCATGTCCCTTTTGTTCCCGCTGCTTTTCCCCCTTTTATTCTATTTAAACTCACGCACCCCACCCATCTGCTCTTTTCACTTTCTCTTTTTCCATTGACATTTAAAGTTCCTCAAATATTCCCGCCATTTACCCAATGCCTCCAGCTCCCATCTACTGCTCCTATCTGTCTTTAACTTGATAAATCAAAAATTAGTTCTAGGCTTTCTTACCTTGTTTATCTCAAAAAAATTTCTTGTTTTCAGCAAAATTTTGAGCAGAGCCTCTCCCATTCCTTCATCCATACTCCTCTGCCACTCTCTTGCCTTTCTTTCTCTCTATATACAGTGCCTCGATTGATGTGGATGCGAGATAAAATGAGTTAAATGTTTCGTCAATGTCGGCTCAGTTTTAGATGATCCGTTCGGTTTCGTGTTACCATGTGTGAGCGTCCTCGTATTGTGTGTGGGCACTCAGGCGTCAGTGTGCTATTGTTTCGGCGGCGGCTGCACCACACACACACATTATACCAGTATGTTCATCATTATTACTGTATTTTGTTGCATGCAGCTGCTAAATAAGCTACCATGGGTCAAAGCTCCTAGTGCCAGCCCTGTGGTAAAGGCTCAGAAATACAGTAGGGCCCCACCCATACGGCAGGTTAGGTTCCCAGACTGGGTGCATTAAAGCAGTGTGTGAAAGCAGAACTCCATTTTTTCCACTTCTAAATGCATATAGTATAAGACAAACAAGCTTTCGCTTATATTAAGTTAGCAATAGCATAAACATTAAAAAACACAATAAAAAGTAAGATACACACAGAGTACACTTATTACTTACCTTAAAGTATTAACATTGATGTGTGAGAGGTAAGTGGCAGGGTATTGTCTAAAACAGTAAACATTAAAAGGAATTTTCTTTTCCTTGCAGTAGAGATCTCAACTGTAGGCTTAAAATAGTCTGTGAACCAATTTATGAAAGATCAGTAGTCATCCAAGCTTTGAATTGGATTTATAATAAACAGGGAGGCTACCTTTGCATAGTTCTTTAGAATTTCCAAGTTCTCTGGTGATAAATTATCATAGGTTTTAACTTGCAATCCCCAGCTGACCTCTTGGGTTATCCTGGGTTATCTACCTGTATACTATATATAACTGTATTTGATGGCTATATCAGTGATCAACATATACCTTGTTAGTAAGTTTATTCAGGTATACACAAATACAGGTTACATGATTATCTGTATGATATGATGAGTGCCTGGATAACCCAAAAAGTCAGTTCACCGAGTTCAATCATTTTTCAACTTGGCACTTAAAGTAAAGAGGCTTACGACTCCTCTTTTTATCCACATCTTAGCTTAGGCGTCATAGTCAATGAGCCAACTAGTTAACGAGTAAGCGAGAGAGAGAGAGCGAGATGAGTTAGACAGGTAAAAAACAAACTGAACAGGTGGTGGGCGTCACTCGGTCAGGCGAAATGAATGCGATTAATACGTGTCCACTTTTAGTTCATTCACATCGTTTGTAGAGTTTGTGACTTTTTATCAATAATAATAATAATTACTCCAAATAACCAATAAATGCCTCCCAATACAAATACTCTTACATTGTGTACAAGTTAGTACAAAATAAACAAACAGCGTCACTCCCATTCTCATGCAACACACTATTTTCAGAGTAATGATAGTATTATTATTATTATCATAATAAAAGCTCTAAACCCCACAAGGGCGTGAATAGCTATATATAGAGTGAAGGCATATGAAAGGAATATTTTCTGATTATATAATATTTGACTAAGAAAGTAATTCTTCGACACTCCTACAAAGTCGCTTGGTAAACAAATCTCATATTTGTGCATTCAGTTGTATAACTGTATTAGGATATGTATCATGTTTATATGTATATGTGTGTTTTTAAATAATTTTGAAGAAAATATCATAGATGAGATTAATATCTATATTAACGTAAAATAAGACATTTAATGTGCCCAAGTGATTATTATTAGTACATGTATTACGTAATGTTTTCCCTCTGCTCGGCAACACATAACATATAAACAGCATAACATATGCTTTGTAACATGTTTCTTATATAATTTTGAAGAAATATTATATATAGATGGGATTAATGAAAAATGTGTATATTAATGTAAAAGTAGACATTTAACCCTTTGGGGGTCGACAGGCCTTCTCAGGAAAGTGTTCCTGGGGTTGAAAAATTTTGGACAAAAAAAATTAATTGTTTCTTCTGAAAATATAGAGAAGTCTCCAATCATAGCCACCAAAGTATGAAATTTGTTCGAAAACTAACGGAATTATGCTTTCGCGAAGTTAGCGGTAGCCCTTGGCCACTGCATGGCGATTTTGCCCACTTTGTGCCCTATTTCGACAAATTCCACATGTTTCCAGTCTCCTAAAATTATAGCTATTTCGCTAGAACTCCATTTTTCTCCGATTGAGTACAAGAAACCGCCTATTTACCAATTTAGATCCACCCAAAATATTGAACAGAAAGTAACATTTTTCAATTTCACACAAATTTGAAGCAAATGCCAATTTCAAAATAGGGTCCAGAATAAACAGGCAGACATTCCCTGGCACTAAATAACATGTTCTCTGTTCATTAGTCACGTCTCCAGGCCCCTGTTCCACCATGCACTTTTTACTTGCTTTTCATTTTAGTTTTATTCTCACAAAAAAATAGAAGATTTACTGTTATGTATACAACTGCATCATTGTAAAAATGGTACAAATAATATCAAACCTTGTTGCATGAATATAAGACTCACCAGTTGATGTGCCATTGGAGGCATGGTAGTTGTTACTCTTGAGCACATGAGTCAAAAGTACAGACATTTTAAAAATACTTTGAGCTCAATTTCAAGGTACTTGTCATTTGTCATACCAATCAAAAATCATCTATTTCTGTAATAATATCTTCCATTCTCTGCAAAATGAGACCAAGAAAACGAGAATACATCAATATATACCATACGAAAATCGACTGCAAATTCGCTGTTTTAATGAAAAACGATTGGAGTTTTTCTCATTGCTTAGGTGTGTACACGATTTTATATACTCGCACTGACCACACAGACCCATTCTTTCATATGTGCCTACCAAGCGTTTTCTGGCAAATTAAGGCCGCTAAGAATTGGGCGTACTGTACAGCACCAACCCCCTGCTCGTAAAACGTACTGGTAGGCTGCATTACAAAGGGTTAATGTAGTAGTGATTATTATTGTAGTATTACGTAGCGTTTTCCCTTATTGGCAGCAACACCACATAGCATATAAACAGCATGTTTATATTAACATATGTTTCTTATATAATTTGAAGAAAGTATCATAGATGGATTAATGAAAATGTCTATATTGAAGTAAAATTGGACATTTAATATGCCCAAGAGTGATTATTACATAATAGAGATGTGCTCCACGGAAAATGTAAACAAACCAGGTGGCGACGTATCTGAAGGCCTCGCTATATACAAAAGTTTGGTCATAATTTGAACTCGCCGTATGAGCGGAACGCCGAAGAGCAAGTGGCGAAAACGGGGCCCTACTGTACAGTAGGAGATAATAGAAAATATAGAAAGTGGAGTGCGTATACTGGGCTGGCCAGGCTGTATGGTAAACCCTATTCTACCATACGCTACCATTGTGGACCAAATACTTAAAATCAAAGGAAACTGTTTAATTGCGAAAGGTGCATATGTGATCACAAAACAGAGATCGCAAGTGCTGGAAGGTGTGGAAAATTTGTTGTTTGTGTGGAATCAACGAGAAACAGTTAGCAGGAGATAAGTGTTTGTGAACAGCCTATTGAAAAAGCAAGGCAGTTACATGATGATCTGATCAGAAAATGCCTGCGAAGGTCTTTCAGTGGCGAATTTAAAGCCAGCAGAGGCTGGTTTCAAAAGATTAATCCAAGTGGCATACATAGTGTTGTGAGGCATGGTGGCTGCCAAGCCATTCATGACAAAAGTGAAGTAAAATGTACCTGAATTCCAGGGGTACATAGAGGCTGAACAATTCCAACTAACAGTGTTTCATTGTGACAAAACAGGCCTGTTTTGGAAAGAAAATGCCAATAAACCTCCACATTACACAGGAGGAAAAGGCACTGCCAGGACATAAGCCTATGAAAGAAAGACAGGCTAACTCTCATGATGTGTGCTAATACCAGTCGTGATTGAAAAGTGAAGCCTTTACTAGTGTATCATTTTTGAAAATCCCGAGTGTTTGGCAGATCACGGTGTATCACCAAGTCTAATTTGTGTGATATGGAAGTCTAACAAAAAGGCATAGGTCACGAGACATTTCTTAGAGTTGGTTCAATGATGTTTGGCTAGTGATAAAAGAAATATCCCGAGGAAAATAATTTGCCACTTAAGTGCCTCTGATAATGGACAATGCTCCTTGTCATCCTCCAACCTTGGTAGAAAATTGTGGGAGGACAGGTTCATCAAGTGAGTTCTTGCCTAACCTGCCTCTCCTCAGCCGCAGTTGGCAAGTTATTTCCAGCTTTAAAAGACTCTGCCAAACCAGTGTTTCAAAAGTACTTTGATGTAATGAGACATGAATATAACCCCTAAGAGACTTTTGGAAAAATCATTCCCTGTCTGCATTTGTGTAAACCTTATAGGTAAGGCTTGGGAGGGAGTGACTACCAGGACTTTGAACTCTACACCTGGAGAAAATTGTGGCCAGACTGTATGTCCTGGAAAGTTTGAAGGTTTTTTTGGGGTTGGGAGCTGAGCCTCAGAACCCTGAGCGAGCCTGAAACTTTAGCCTCAGCCTGTTGTAGAAATTGGAACTGGGCAAGTCCATGAGTTGGAGGTGAGTGGTGAGGTCATGAACAGTTGGTGGAGGAGCACAATGTAGAGCTAACCACTGAAAGATCTGCTAGGCTTCAACAACAGCAACAACAAGAGACCACAGAGTCAGGATAAGTGGTTCAGAGGAGGAGGTGGAACAGAGATGGAAGAAAGTGCCTTCTTCAGTGATTAACCCTTTCCAGGGTTATTGACGTACTAGTACTGTTTACGCACTGGGGTTATTGACGTACTAGTACGCATAGTTCTAAGCCTTCAAATCAGTGGGAGGCTGGTAAGCCTGCATGTGTTAGAATGGGTCTATGTGGTAAGTGTGCGCGGTAGGAAAAAAATCTATGCACCACACGTGCATTGTGGGAGTGGTAATTCAGTGCGCTTGTCACCAAGCCATTTTGGTAGAATACCTCACTCTGGCAGTGTGGTGGTAGGGAGGCGGTGGGGGAGTGGAAGGCAGTGAATAGGGAAGGCAGTGGGGAAATTAGGGAAGACGGTGGTGGGGAGGCAGTGGGGGGCAGGCAGTGGGGGAGTGGGGGAGGCAGTGGGTGGAGTGGGAAGACAGTAGGGTGGGTGGAAGAACAGTGGGGGAGTGGGAAGACAGTGGGGGGGAGTGGGGAAGACAGTGGGGGGGAGTGGGAGGCAGTGGCGGGGTGGGGAAGGCAATGGGTGGAGTGGGGGAAGACAGTGGGGTGGGTGGGGAAGGCAGTGGGGGGGAGTGGGAGGGTGGGTGGGGATGACAGTTGGGTGGGGTGGGGAAGACAGTGGAGGGAAGGCTGGCTGGCTGGCTGGCTGGCTGGCTGGCTGGCCGGCTGGCTGACCAGCTAGATAGCTGGCTTTGTAACATGTGCACAAATACAAAGTGTAAATAACCTAGGATAAATACATAGTGTAAATAAAATAGGATAAATACATAGTGTAAATTGCCTAAGTAATCCAAAAAATCCAGACAGACAAATAATATATCAGGACTCAGATGTGGCAGTGTTAGGTTCAATGAAGTGACTGTCTCCTGAGACAGAGAGAACAGAAGAGACAAACAGACAGGCAGATAAAACAGTGAAAACAAATAAAGGGAAGGCAATGTACACTCATTTGTCAAATGTGATCACTCTGATAAGAAAGGAAGGCTATTCCACTGTGCCTTGGCTGGCTGGCTGGCTGGCAGAGACAGGAGGAGGCTGGGGGCGGCAGGGAGGAGGCAGGCAAGGCAGGGTACCCACATCAAATGTCAAAACTAATTAGTTTATAGCTGATAATAATAAGATAAGAGGACCCTCACCCTCATGTATTAAAATTATTATATGATGATATTAGATTATAGCAGGTGTTTAGATTCTCAGGTAGTGAGATTACCTTAAGGAAAATAACATTGAGCATTTTGACATTAACTTATAGTATGAGTATTTAGTTTTGGTTGAGTAGGGGTAACAAAATAGTAACATATTATTAAAATTTAGAATTATTTTTATAGGAAAGTAATGAACATTTAAAAATAGTTTATGAAAATATGATTATTTAGTTTTGGGTGAGTAGGTGGTTTTTGAGTTGAAGATCTTAAAGTGATTTTCAGACAAGGTTATCTTAATATTTACTGGTAATGAATTCCAAGATTCTAGAGACCCCTTCATATTGCATAATTTTTACATAGTTGTTATGAACTGGGGGCATATCAAGTGATCTGTGTCTTGTGTTGTGGTCATGGGTCCTATTAAAGTTGGTGAGGAGAATTTTGAGCGGAGGGTTTATATTAGGTACAGATAAGGGTAGATAAGTGAATGATATAGTGCAGGAGAGCCGATTGTAGCACATAATTATCTTTGATGTACAGAGGCGTCATTTAGCGATAGTTACGTTCCTGAAAAGTCGTGTTAGAAAAATTTGGTGTTAAATAATTAAAAGAACTTGGAAAAATAGGGTTACGTTCCCCAAGTCCCAAAAAGCAAAACAAGTTTTTAGACCAACAGATCTTACAAAAATAAAAGTGAATATGTAATTTATTCATTATTTTGTTTATTATGTTGTTTTTACTGGTTAAGACTACAAATGTAATAGAAATAATATTTTTTACCTTAAATTGTGGTGCTGGTGTTTGTGGATGATTGTGAAGAGAGTGAAGAGTTATGCTGTGGCCCTACTGGGCTGAGGTGGATAGTAGAAGTTCTTGAACTGAAGTCGATGGTTGAACTGGGGTGTCAAAAAGTCAGTCAAGTCAGTCAGTAAGTCAGTCAGTCTTAAGTCTGTCCCAAACCATTCAGTAAATCAGTCAAGTCATTCAGTAAGTCAGGGCAAGTCATTCCCGTAAGTCAGTCAAGTCATTCAGTAAGTCAGTCATGTCATTCAGTAAGTCAGTCAAGTCATTCAGTTAAGTCAGTCAAGTCATTCAGTTAAGTCAGTCAAATCATTCAGTTAAGTCAGTCAAGTCATTCAGTAAGTCAGTCAAATCATTCAGTAAGTCCCGTCAAGTCATTCAGTAAGTCAGTCAAGTCATTCAGTAAGTCAAGTCATTCAGTAAGTCAGTCAAGTCATTCCCGTTAAGTAAGTCAAGTCATTCAGTTAAGTCAGTCAAGTCATTCAGTTAAGTCAGTCAAGTCATTCAGTAAATCAAATCAAGTCATTAGAAGTCAGTCAAGTCATTCAAATAATAGTCAAGTCATTCAGTAAGTCAGTCAAGTCATTCAGTAAGTCAGTCAAGTCATTCAGTAAATCCAGTCAAATCTTAGTAAGTCAATTATGTCATTCAAATAAGTCAGTCAAGTTTCAGTTAAGTCAGTCAAAATCATTCAGTTAATCAGTCAAGTCATTCGGGAAATCGTCAAATCATTCAAAATAAGTCAGTCAAGTCATTCAGTAAGTCAGTCAAGTCATTCAGTAAGTCAAGTCATTCAGTAAGTCAGTCAAGTCATTCAGTTAAGTCAGTTAGGGCAGTCAAGTCATTCAGTTAAGTAATTAAGTAACAATAAGTCAGTCAAAATCATTCAGTAAGTCAGTCAAGTCATTCAGTAAGTCAGTTTCAGTAAGTCAGTCAAGTATTCAGTTAAGTCAAATCATTATTAAATCAGTCCCAAATCATTCAGTTAAGTCAGTCAAGTCATTCAGTAAGTCAGTAAGTCATTCAGTAAGTCAGTCCAAGTCATTCAGTAAGTCCCGTCAAGTCATTCAGTAAGTCAATTAAGTCATTCAGTAAGTCAGTCAAATCATTCAGTAAGTCAGTCGTTTAGTAAGTCAATTAAGTCATTCAGTAAGTCCCTTAAGTCATTCAGTGATCAAAATTTAGTAGGGAGTTAGTCATTCAGTTAAGTCGGGCAAATCATTAGTTAAGTCAGTCAAGTCATTCAGTTAAGTCAGTCAAGTCATTCATTTAAATCAGTCAAGTCATTCAGTAAGTCAAATCATTCAGTAAATCAAAACAAATCATTCAGTAAGTCCCGTCAAGTCCCTTCAGTAAGTCAGTCCCAAATCCCTTCAGTAAGTCAGTCAGTCATTCAGTAATCAGTCAAGTCATTCAGTAAGTCAGTCCCAAATCATTCAGTAAGTCCAGTCCCCAAATCATTCAGTAAGTCAGTCAAGTCATTCAGTATCAGTCAATTATTCAGTCAATTAGTCAGTCAAAAGTTTATTAAATCAGTCATTCAGTCAGTCAATCAAGTCATTCAGTCAGTCCCGTCAAGTTAACAGTCAGTCAAGTTAGTCAGTCAGTAATTCAGTCAGTCAGTCATTCAGTCAGTCAAGTCAGTCCAGTCAGTCACACAAACTTATGTTTACATCTTTTTTTGTACAAAGTTTAAAACTTCATTACGGCCACGGGTTATGTCTTGTCCCAATATTTTTTCTTCGTTAATTCAAGATCAAAACACAATTCTCTTATTCTTCCAACAGCTAGCTTGTAGCCAGGACTTCTTGACGTGTATGGGAAAAACGTCGATGCTGGGATGGTGGGTCCGTGGTGGCTGGGTGGCGGGTGGTGTCTGCTGAACCACAACAGTAGTAGTAACAAGACTGCTTGTGAGAATGGATATTTGTTTTTCCTTCCACAAACTATAAGTAAGTTTATTCAGGTATACACAGATACAGATTACGAAGATTATCATACATAGCAGCATATGTGTAGAGAACCTAGGATAACCCAAAAATGTCAGAGTGACAGTATTTCCATTGACTGACTTGGGTTATCCTAGGTTCTCTACACATGCTGCTATGTGATAATGTATGTAACTGTACTCACCTAATTGTGGTTGCAGGGTCGAGACTCAGCTCCTGGCCCGTGTATCTGAAAAAACTTACAGTTTGCAGGAAGGAAAAACAAATTCCCTTTCCTCAAAGCATAAGGATTCTTAGGCAGTAAATAACCATCGCTCAAAATTTTCTCCTCCTGCCGAACCGTGTAATATCATCTTTACGTCGTGTGTTAAAAAAAGACACGATATCTATTAGTAATAGACATCTCAGTGAACACTAAAAAGGATAGCCCTTCTAGCATCCAGCCTGTTACTGGGCTTTTGCAACAAAGTCAGTATCCTGGTTCAGTTATCCGACATATTATATAGCTTAAGAGGATTGCAACTGATAGGGTACTAACCAACGAAATATTTTTAAAAAGATTTATTAACAAAGTGAGAAAATCTAGGGTAGCAAAGTAAATCAAATATAAAGATATTAATTAAGATATCAATTAGGAAGTTAATTAGGAGGGTAGCTCCTACACTGCTCTCATATACAATAAGTCTGTGCTGAGGGCACATATATATATAAATGACTCGAAGTACCATCAGGTACAATGTCAGTAATTACAAAAATATATACAAATAAGAATAAATGTGTGTATGAGTGTGCTCCCGGTAACTCAAAGACTCGACTCAACCAGTGTACGACAGAACAACTCTTAAGCTATCTGCTCCTAACAAACTGACAATCAGAACAGCTTGATTGTCCAGTAAAATGACCAATTCCAGGAACAGCACTATAACAGGCAACAGCAACACAGCGTCAGGAACAAGGAGATTGAAAATGAACCTAACTGGGGACCATCAGTAGATCCTCCAAAACAGTCACAAAACTCCTTTCTACTGAAGCTAGGTTCAGCATAAACAAATCCCAAACTGTGGCGGTGCACAGATGCCTTATCGAAGTAGGTCCAGAGCTATAGCTTGAGACCTGAGTTTTATCAGAGTGTCAATGTGACACACAACCCAGAACAACGTCGAAAATCACTGTCTAGTCTATTCTCTGTGAACAGAGTTACAAGAGTTCTGAGAAGTATGATTCGTCTCACCTGAATGCATACTCTACCCAACAGAGTCTAAAGTCGAGAAAGCAAGTAGAAATAGGAGTGAGGTGTTGACTCGGATGGTCAACAGGCCAAAAGAGCTAGGGAAGAGGAACAACCAGCCAGCTCCCGGTGTGTTGCGACTGACTCCCCCCAGCAACTAGACGCGGCAGTATAACAGTAGTTTGCCAACTCCAAGGCAGTTTACGACACACTCGACAATAATACAAAATATTACATCCTACCTAATAAATATAGCTAAGTTAAATAAGTCAAATAATAGTCTAATAATAGTATAAAGCACGATATTAACGATTTAGCTAATTTTCGATAATATCAGCAATATAAAATTATAGAAAATGGAAATATACATTATATACATTGAGGCCCAATTCTGGGGCGCAATATCCTGTAAGATGATAATGTGTCGCAAATCTTAAATCGTGCAATACCCGTAACGTGCAACATAATCTCGTGCTAAATGACGTTCTACTGTATGCCTACTGTCTTTGAGATTTTCTTGGAAATTTGTTGTATGTGTGTTTAGAATTTAAGGCTACTGTCAAGGTGGATTCCCAGGAATTTTCCCTCTTTGAGTCTTGTGATGGGTGAACCATTTAGCATTATGTTAAGTGGAACATTTGCGGCTTTGCTTCCAAACTGTATGAAGTAGGTCTTGTCAGTATTGAGAGTAAGCTTGTTGGTCGTCATCCATGTTTATATTTTCTGTAATTCGGCATTAACAGTGTTGGCCAGTATAACTGGATTTGGGTGAGAGAAGACATATGTTGTGTCATCTGCAAATAAAATGGGTTTGAGTAGTTGTGATGCATTCGGTAGGTCATTTATGTAAATGAGGAATAGGAGTGGCCCAGGGCACTTCCTTGAGGACTCGACTTTTAATTTGTTGTGTGGAAGAGTTCGCCCATTTGTGTACACGTATTGGCTTCTGTTGCTAAGGTATGACTTCAGGTAGTTGAGTGGGTGCCCCCTTATACCATAGTGTGCTAATTTTGTGAGCAGTAAATCATGGTCGACTGTATCAAAAGCTTTGCGTAGATCAATGAAGATTCCCAGTGGGACTTCTTTCTTCTCAAGTGCGGTGTATATTAACTCCAACATGTGCATAATAGCATCGTTTGTGCTCTTGTTTGTCCTGAATCCAAATTGACGGGGTTGAGTACATTGTGTGAGACGAGGAAGGAATAGATTTGTCTAAATACAGTGGACCCTCGGCTAACGATCTTAATCCGTTCAGGGGCTAGACCTTTACCCAAAAAATCGTTATTTGAAACCTTGTTTCCATAAGAAATAATGTAAATACAGTGGTACCCGACTTCGATGGTCCCCAAACACACCCTTTTATGTAAGTTGATTTTTAAATGCTTTTGTAAGTGTAATTTTGGGGGTCTAAAAGGACTAGTCTATTTTACATCATTTCTTATGGAGATAAATTCGTTTGGTAATGGCACTTGAACAGCATTCTGGAATGAAAAAATATCGTAAATCGGGGTACCACTGTACAATTAATTCGTTCCAGACATCCAAAAATATTCACAAAAAAATTAATTTTTTAAAGAATAACTATAGTTTTACATACAGAAAACACACATAAATACTATGTACATACAATACTAAATTTATAAATAAATACGTATTGAAATAAACATTTAAAATAACATTTACTTACCTTTATTGAAGAGACTTGCTGGCATCTGGAAGATAGGGAAAAGGAGGGAGGGAGGTGTTAGTGTTTGGAAGGGGAATCCCCCACCAAAAGGACTTCAGGTAACAAGTCCCTATCTGGGGTTGCTTCCCTTCTTGGTCTTTTAATGCCACTAGGACCAGCTTGAGTCACTGGATCCCTGCCTCAAGAAATAACTGTCCACAGTCCTCTGTTTCTGGCGCCTGTTTAACATTTTCCTGAAGTGCAACATGGCTCTCTCACTGAACTGGTTGCACAGATGGCTCATTTCAGCTTGCTCAGGGTGGTTTTGTTCAACAAATGTCTGCAACTCAATCCACTTTCAACACATGTCCCTAAGCACTGAAGAAGGCACCTCCTTCACTCCCTCTCCCTCCTCTTGTGAAGCAATAACCTTAGTTCTGGTCTGATGCTGTTCCACTTCCAGCTCTTGCAGCTCTTAGCTCTACCCTATGGTCCTCCACTAACTCTTCCACATCCTCACCACTCACCTCCAACCCCAGGCTGTTCCCCAATGCCACAATATCTTCCACAATATCTTCCACAACAGGCACAGGGTCGTCAGGGTCAGCCTCAAATCCTTCAAAATCCCTCTTTTCAACACAATCTGGCCACAGTGGTCTCCAAGCAGAGTTCAAAGTCCTGGAAGTCACTCCCTCCCAAGCATTACCTATTAGGCCTATGCAATGCACGATATTGAAGTGATCTTTCCAGAACTCTCTTAGGGTCAATGCAGAGTCATTTGTCGTATTAAAGCACCTCTGAAACACTGCTTTGGTGTACAGTTTCTTGAAGTTTGCAATGACCTGCTGGTCCATGGGCTGGATGAGAGGAGTGGTGTTAGGCGGCAAGAACTTCACTGATGAAACTGAACTCATCAGGCAACAACTCTTGCAAGTTGTGAGGATGAGCAGGAGCATTGTCCAGTACCAGGAGGCACTTGAGTCCCAATTTCTTTTCCAGGAGGTATTTCTTCACACTAGGGCCAAACACTCCACTCAACCATTCCTTGAAAATCTCCGTAGTAACCCATGCCTTGGTGTTAGCTTTCCAATGCACACACAATTTATTCTTGTCAACACTGTGTTTCTTGAAGGGTCTGGGATTTTCATAGTGATACCAGTAAAGGCTTCACTTTAAAATCACCACTGGCATAGGCACAAAGCATAAGAGTTAGCCTGTCTTTCATAGGCTTGTGTCCTGGCTGTGCCTTTTCCTCCTGAGTAATGAAGGTCTTCTTGGGCATTTTCTTCCAAAACAGGCCTGTTTCATCACAATTAAACACTTGTTGGGGTTCAAATTTTTCAGTGTCTATGAACCCCTACAATTCCTGCACAAATTTTTCAGCTGCACGTTTGTCTGAGCTGGCTGCCTCACCATGCCTCTAAACACTGTGTATGCCACTACGTTTCTTAAACCTCTCAAACCAGCCTTTGCTGGCTTTAAAATCACTCGCTTCACCACTGGTTGCAGGCATTGTCTTGACAAGATCTGCGTGCAACTTCCTTGCCTTTTCAAAATTATCGCCATGGAAACTATCACCCGCTAACTGTTTTTCATTGATCCACACCATCAGTAACTTCTCAACCTCATCCACTGTTTTCGATCTTTGTTTCGTTAACAAATTAACCCCTTTTGCAACATTAGCTTCCTTGATCTCATTTCTCTTTGCCAGGATAGTGCCGATAATAGATGCACTTTCTTGTACATCCTGGCAAGATCACTCAGACGTATGCCACTCTCATATTTTGCAACAATTTCCTTCTTCAGTTCGATGGTGTTCCTCACTCTCTTTACCATAGGGTGCCACTAGGAAGCTTCTTTGGACCCATGGTGACTTATTTCACAGTGACAATCACTAAACCACCAAAAAAGACACCAAATGTATTGTGATAGTTCTCTCAATGGTAAACAACGCTACACTGGCATCTTGGCAGGCGCAGGCTGGGTGCGGCAGGCGGACAGGTCTAATACATTTCTAACCAAGCTTTTCGCTATCCAATAGCTAAAAAAACTTTAATCTAACTCGATTTTCGTTAACTAAACCTTTCGTTAACCGGGGTCCACTGTACTGCACATGTGGTACAACAGCTTACTAGCAAATAACGCTTTTCTGTGTAAAAATCGACTCAAGCAATACTCGAACATGTGAGAATACTGACTGAGAGGAATTAATGAACACACGACTTATATCGTCTCTAAACTTCTCGACAATACTGAAAATAAAATGCTCACTGTGAAGCTAGAACACTCGGGACATGTGGGTGATGTCAGGCGTGACGTCGTGATGGATGTCATGGGGTGACATCGTGAGTGACATCAGGCAGCATCATGGTGACGTCGCAAGGTGATGTCCTAGAGTGACGTCGTGATGGATGTCATGGGGTGATATCAGTGGAGTGACGTCATGACCGATGGCATGGGGTGACATCGCGAGTGACATCAGTGGAGTGACGTTGTGACGGATGTCATGGGGTGACATCGCAGTGACATCAGTGGAGTGGCGTGAGCGGATGTCATGGGGTGACATCGCGAGTGGCGTCGTGGAGTTGGCAGCATGGTGACATCAGCAGCATGGTGGCGTCAACAGCATGGTGGCGTCAGCAGGGATGGTGGCGTCAGCAGCATGGTGGCGTCAGCAGCATGGTGACGTCAGCAGCATGGTGACTCAGCAGCATGGTGGCGTCAGCAGCATGGTGGCGTCAGCAGCATGGGGGCGTCAGCAGCATGGTGGCGTCAGCAGCATGGTGGCGTCAGCAGCATGGTGGCGTCAGCAGCATGGTGCGTCATGGGTTGATGCACGCGAACAAAAACATGGGGCTTGGGAGGTTTGGCTCGGTAACCCACATGGCTTGTGATCACCCACGTGGCTTGCAGATCACGTGGCTTGGTGATCATCCCACGTGGCCGGTGGCCTCGGACACTCGGATACACAGTTCTGATGAAAATTGAAAAGGAAATTCACAGAAAACAGCAGAGAGGGAGTGTGTGGCATACACTAGGGCGGGTGTGTATGGTGAGAGACAGGGCTGCGCGGCTACCTCCCTCACCCACAACACACGAGGAGACACGCTCACACTGGGAAATCACCACAAACTCACCTCTGATGCTGAAAGAGCAGTGCTGAGCTGAAAAACAACAGCAGAACATGCTGGCAAGGCTGAGTACGTGACTGAAAATGCATAGGACGCTGTGGCGTGAAGTCAGTGATGTCATTTCTCGGAGAATTCAACAAATTTCGGCCTGAATCCTGCTTGTACCTGTGTCTGGATGCTGAGATTTGCAGACACGACATCAGGATAACTCGTTGAGAGACAGATGCGTCTTGTGTAGAGTGATGAAGTGAAGATGACTTCATTCCTCTTCCTTCCCCCTAGGGCAAACACAGCTGCGACCACATCTTCCAGCATTTATAACGATATGTTTATTTGGTGGCTTCTTCAGAGAGGAGTAGCAATGATAAGGCTTCGGAGGCTTCTACTTTATTTGTAATAAAGTGCGAGGGTACACAGGATGTGTTTTGTGGCCATGGCTCGGGTGGGCCATGCCTTGCGAGGAGAAGGGTAGACCTTGTTGACTCTAGGCTGCCTGGACGAGAAGTGAGAGGGGAGGCAGGGGTGTCGCAGACTGACATGGGGTATGCCTACAGGCTTGCCCTCTGGCGGAAACTATGGGAACTAGCATGGCGCGAAATATGAACTCAGGTGGCAGACAGCATGGCTGTCTATGCAGACAGCAAGGCTGTCTACAGACTGTTCAACTGCCTCCCAGCGTACATAAGGAGGATTCCAATAGACCCCTGTCTTCAAGCAGGCACTGGACGGCCACTAAAATCAGTACCTGACCAGCCAGGCTGTAGTTCATACGTCGGACTGCATGCGGCCAGCAGTAACAGCCTGGTTCATCAGGCTCTGATCCACCATGATGCCTGGTCACAGACCCCCGGGCGCGAGCGTTGACCCCGGAACTCTCAGGTAATAACACTTGATTTCTTGGGTTATCTAGGTAATTTACACTATGTATGATAACTGTACTTATGTGTACCTTTAGGAGAGAGATGGACGTCAGACGAGACAGATACAGTGGACCCTCGGTTGCGGGCCCTAATCCGTTCCAGGAGCTGGCCTTTAACCGAAATAATATTCCCCAAAAAATTAATGTAAAACATACAAATCCGTTCCAAACAAAAATATTCACAAAAAAAATATTCTTTTTAACAATTAAATCAGTATTACATACCTTTTTGAAGACTAATGCTGGCTTCTGGAAGATGGGAAGGGGTTAGTTTTGGGGGGAATCCCCCCCCCAAAGAACTTCAGGTAACAAGCCCTCCTGGGGTTATTCCCCCTTTTTGTCTTTTAAGCCACTAGGCAATCCACAATATCTTCCACAACAGGCACGGGGTCCCGGGGGTCAGCCTCTCCTTCAAAATCCCTCTTTCAACATAACCCGGCCACAATGATCCCCAAGCGGTTAAAAGCCCCGGGTGTCACTCCCCCCCAAGCCTTACCTATTAAGGCCTATGCAGTTGTAGACATTGAGTGTTTTTTCCCCAAAAACTCTCAAAGGGGGGTCAATTCAGTGTGGGGGTCTTTTCAAAGCACTTCTGAAACACTGCTTTGGTGTACAGTTTTTTGAAGTTAGAAATGACCTGTTGGTCCATGGGCTGGAGAAGAGGAGTGGTGTTAGGGGGAAAAATTTCCCACTTTTATAAATTTGAAGTCCCAGACATTTGGTCTTAAGTCTGTAGGATGTGCAGGGGCATTGTCCTTTACCAGGGGGCACTTGAGTCCCAAATTGTTATCCTGAAGCAATTTTTTTCCCCTTTGGGGCCCAAAACCTCATAAACCCCCTCTTTAAAAATTTGGGCCCTTTTAAAAACCCCTGCTTTTTTTTTTATTTCCATTTAAAATCTTTTTTTGTGGACATTGTGTTGCTTGAAACCCGGGGTTTTAAATGATACCAAAAAAGGGGTTCTTTTGGAAAAACCCCCGCATTACAAAACCCCCCGCACATAAAAAAAAAAAAACCCCAGGGGTTTCGGTCCGATTGAACTATTTACAAGTCACACTAACACAAAGGACAGGTAGAAGGGGTTTTTTAGGCAGGCAGACAGGGGGGGCCCAAGAAAGTGGGGGGGGGGAAAAATGGAGGTGTAGTGGTAGTAGTAGTAGTAGTAGGGGGGTCAGTCATATTCTAAAAGGAGCACTGCAATGAAGCTGCGGCCGCATAGGGTAACGAAAAGAAAAAAGGGGGGAAAAAAATGAAAATAAAAAAGGGCAAATACAACAGGATTACCCCTTGTTTTTCCCTTAGGCTTGTGCCCCGGCAGTGTTTTTTTCCTCCTCGTGATTTGGCCCCGTTGGGCATTTTTTTCCCCAAAAAGACCTGTTTCGTCACAATTAAACACTTGTTGGGTTTAAATTTTTTCACTCTTTATGTAGTCCTAAAATTTTAGAAAAACTTTTCACAGATGTTTGTCTAAACTTGCAGCCTCACCATGCCTTACAACACTGTGTATGCCCTCGTAATTAAATCTCCCCAACCAGCCTTTTTTGGGCCCCCAAAACACTACCAGCAGCACTTTTTAGGGTTTTCTTCCAAAATCTTCATGCAAATGCCTTGCCTTCTCACAAAAAACAGACCCACTACACTGTTTCCCCCTATTTTTTTTTTTTTAATCCCTAAAATAATTTTTCCCCTTTTTTCCCTTTTTGGTGACCTTTGTTTTGTTTAAAAATAACAAACCAAAAATTAAAAAATTTTTTGGCAAAGGGTTTAAAATTAAAAAAAACTTGGGTTTTTTTGGGGGGGTTAAATTTTCCCTTAAGGGGTAAATTTTTTACTTAATTTTTAAAATTTTTTAAGGGGGACTTTTTAGGACTTTGTACTGACTCATGATCATTATAGCTTTGACTGGCAGCATACACAAAGTTATTGCTTGAATTTACTTGAGACATAATTCAAAAAAATGAAGGGGAATTTAAAAGAACAAAAAAAATTTTACAGCCCCTATATTTAAATTTGGGGAAAAGACGATAATTAACTATTCTGCATAAGTAAAAAAAAATTTCACAATACACATTTGGTAATTTGGGGAAAATTTACTTGAAAAAAAAAATAACCTTTTAATTCAAAAGTCTTATTTTTAAATTGAATTAACTCAAGTTGAGTTGTCTTTACTTTCAAAATCAAAAAAAAAGAATTGCAACAAAAAAGAATAATTCAATGCAAAACAATGAAAAAAAAAACAATAATTCTTATGCAAAGAAACAATCTGATGAAACAAATCAAAAAAAAAAAAAAAAAAAAAAAAAAAAAAAAAAAAAAAAAAAAAAAAAAAAAATTTTTTTTTTTTTTTTTTTTTTTTTTTTTTTTTTTTTTTTTTTTAAAAAGGGGAAAATTCACAAAAACAATTAAAAAATTTACTACAAAAATTTCCCCAAATTTAAAAATTACCTAAACACGAGAAATGGAATCCCAAACTTTGAAATTTTATGGGGGTGTATTTTCCGTACGGTGTTTTGGGGTTTTTTTTTAATAGACAACCTGTGACATTATTTCTTAAAGGGAAATAAATTCTTCGGTAATGGCACTTGAGCAGCATTCTGGAAAACAATTTTCGCGAAAAACCCAGGGGCCACTGTACTACAAAAAGTTAAATTGCACAAAAACAGTTGCAGAAATTATCACTAACAATACTGTAGCCCCCAAATATTTACATGAGATAAGAAAGACTCCATTCTCTAATTAGCAATTTTACTTATTTTTTCTCCCCCAGTGAAGGTCCCCTTTAAGGGGGGTCCTTGACGAGGGAAAAAAGGCTATCGGTCTGAGGAATTGGGCCTCTTGGTTTTTTCCTCAGACCGAACCTATACCCCCAATCCCCCCCCCCTTTTCCCCTTTTCCCCCTCCTCCCTTTTTCCCTTTTCCCCCCCTCCTCCTCCTCCCTCCCCTTTTTTCCTTCCCATTTTTCTCCTGGGGGCTTCCTCCACAGGCATTCTAGTTCCTTTTGGTAGGGGGAAGGGGAACGTGGTCTACCCCCTTTTCCCTTGAGGTTCTTGGCGGTGGTGTAGTTTGCCGTGGGTCTGGATCGCCGGAAAGCCCCTCTCTCTCCAGTCTCCCGGGGGGGGGCTTTGTGTATCTTTCAGGGAGGGTTTTACTCTGGAGGCCACCTTTGGGTTCCGGGGGTTTGGGGACCGAAGGAGGTATGCTTTGTGGTGGATATCCGGCCGCCCTCTCTTTTTTCCCCGAGGTAGCTCGGTGGATGTGAGGTTGCTATCCCGGGTCGTGGTTTACTGGGTGAAGGGTAGGGTATGGCCCGGGGTTTCCCTGCAGCATCTGCCCTACTTGGGTGTTGAGGTCCTCTTGGGCGCGGGGGGGTGATTTACGCCCCCTCATTCCTCCTAGGAGCTATTCCTCCACGTTCCCCCTTTTTTTTTTTCTTTTATTTTTTTTCTTTCTTTTTTTCTTAAAAACAAAAAAAAAGAAGAAACCAACCATGGATGCCCCAGCCCGTGAACCAAAACCCTGGATGCCCTAAACTGTGAACCTACCCCGGCCCTTCTTGATACTGCACCCAGTAATGGCCCTGCCTCGTTAATGGACAACTCTTTAGACATCTCTAATACCCCTGTACCTCTTGCTGGTGCCCGGGTTTGTCACCTGCTTCAGGGTACCCGGGGTTCCGACCCCCTTTGACACGTCTGACCTTCGCTCTTCTCTGCCCCTTTATTCCGGCTTCTCCCTCAACGGTGCGGGATTTTCGGAAACCTCGCCCATCACACATCGGACCACCCCCGGGCCCACATTCAAATGACCAAGACCCTTACATGACGATTCGACACTTCCTTCTCTTCATCTAAAAAATTACCAGCCTCCCTCACGCACTCTCCTTAAACACTTTGTTTCACACTACTCAATGGACAAAGTTTTTTCTCTAAGACCAACTTCTCCAACTACCCATCCTTTTCCCAAACATAGTACAGTGGACCCGGGTTTTGTAAGGTTTCTTATTTCGTAAACATTTTGTTTCGTAAGCTTTTCGATTTCGAGAATCGTAAACTGCTCGTGTTTAAATTTCTTTTTGGGGGTTCCCCCCCTGCTCCGCGCCTGCGCAGAAGCAGGATGCCCGCCAGTGAGCGTTGTTTACCATTGAGGGAACATTACCCAGCGCCCTCTTTCAAACATTCACAATACATTTGGTGTCTTTTTTGGGGGTTTAGTGACTGTCACTGTGAAATAAGCCCTGGGTCCAAGAAACTTCCCAGTGGCACCCCCGTGGTAGCATTCATGCAG
>WNWK01010585.1:47500-69408 GCA_009830355.1 Cherax destructor | reverse complement strand
CTTTTAAAAATCGGGGACCTCCCACGTGCCATCATTTCCTCCAGAGGTTCCATAAACCTGGTATCCCTCCACGTGCCTTTATTTCCCCAGAGGTTCTATAAACCTGGTACCCCTCCACGTGCCATCATTCCTCCAGAGGTTTCATAAACCTGGATCCCTCCACTTCATTTTTCCCCAAGGGGTTCTCAAAAACCCTGGTATCCCCCCAGGGCCATCATTTCCAGGGTTTTTTAAAACTGTTCCCCCCCGTGCCATCATTTCCCAGAGGTTCTCAAAACCTGGTACCCCCCGTGCCATCTTTTCCCCCAGGGTTCTAAAACCGGACCCCCTCCACGTGCCATCTTTTCCCCCAGGGTTCTTTAAAACTGGTATCCCCCATCCATCATTTCCAGAGGTTTTTTTTTCAAACTGGTATCCTCAGTTATTTCCAGAGGTTCTAAAAACCTTATCCCCCCCGTCCATCTTTTCCCTCCAGGGGTTTTATAAACCTGGTATCCCTCCACGTGCCATCATTTCCTCCAGGGTTCTCATAAACCTGGTATCCCCCCCGTGCCATCATTCCCCCAGGGTTTTTATAAACCGGGACCCCTCCAGGGCCATCTTTCCCCTCCATTTCATAACCTGGATTGGTATAAAATTCATACCTAAAAAAATCCAGTGCAATATTTACCCCTACAAGTTTGCCTCAGGTTTTTTAAAAGATAAGCAAATACTTTTTACCAAAAAAAAACGGGGTGGCAAATCCCATCCTTAAGACACGTTCGGCAACAGCCTACAGTGAACGACAGTTTTTTTTGTTCCCCTCCCATACAGCTGATACAGCTCAGCGTTGGTAAAAACCCCCACAGCTGATACAGCATCAGCTGTTGCAGTGAAACCCCCCAACAGCTGATACAGCATCAGCTTTTGGGACAAACCTGCCATACAGCTGATACACATCGCTGTTGCGGGACCCCCTGCCATCAGCTGATACACATCAGCGGGCGGGACAAACCCCCAAAAGGTGATACAGCACGCTGTTGCTTTACAACACCTGAAAAGCTGATGATCAGCTGTTGGTGAAACACCTATACAGTGATCAGCTGTTTGCAGTGACAACACCCCCATACAGTGATACAGCATCAGCGTTGCAGTACAACACCTGCCATCAGTTGATCAGCATCAGCGTTGCAGTGCCACCTCCATACAGCTGATACAGATCAGCTGTTGCAGTGACAAACCGCCATACAGCTGATACAGCATCAGCTGTTGCAGTGACAACACCTGCCATACAGTTGATACAGCATCAGCTGTTGCAGTTACAACACCTGCCATACAGCTGATACAGCATCAGCTGTTGCAGTGACAACACCTGCCATACAGCTGATACAGCATCAGCTGTTGCAGTGACAACACCTGCCATACAGCTGATACAGCATCAGCTGTTGCAGTGACAACACCTGCCATACAGCTGATACAGCATCAGCTGTTGCAGTGACAACACCTGCCATACAGCTGATACAGCATCAGCTGTTGCAGTTACAACACCTGCCATACAGCTGATACAGCATCAGCTGTTGCAGTGACAACACCTGCCATACAGCTGATACAGCATCAGCTGTTGCAGTTGACAACACCTGCCATACAGCTGATACAGCATCAGCTGTTGCAGTGACAACACCTGCCATACAGCTGATACAGCATCAGCTGTTGCAGTGACAACACCTGCCATACAGTTGATACAGCATCAGCTGTTGCAGTACAACACCCATACAGCGATACAGCATCAGCTGTTGCAGTGACAACACCTGCCATACAGGCTGATACAGCATCAGCTGTTGCAGTTACAACACCTGCCATACATACATTCTAAACACTGCCTTACAATCTCATCAGCTTTTCATGAAAACCCCTGCCATACACATCAAAACAGAAAATCCCCCCAGCATCACACACCACAGCATCACACACTCACAGCATCACACAGCTCACACACACACACTCACAGCATCACACCCCACATCACTCACAGCATCCACACAGCATACCACCACAGCATCCACACTCACAGCATCACACACTCACAGCATCACACACTCACAGCATCACATACTCACAGCATCACACACTCACAGCATCACACACTCACAGCATCACATACCACAGCATCACACACTCACAGCATCACACACGCATCACATTTCCACAGCATCACACACTCACAGCATCACACCACAGCACACACTCACAGCATCACACACTCACAGCATCACCCACTCACAGCATCACACACTCACAGCATCACACACTCACAGCATCACACACCCCACAGCATCACACACTCACAGCATCACACACTCACAGCATCACATACCCGAGCATCACACACTCACAGCATCACACTCACAGCATCACACACCAACAGCATCACATACTCAGGCATCACACACTCACAGCATCACACACTCAAAAGCATCACACACTCACAGCATCACCCCTCAGAGCATCACACACAGCATCACAAACTCACAGCATCACACACTCAGAGTATCACACACTCAGAGCATCACACACTCACAGCATCACACACTCACAGCATCACACACTCACAGCATCACACACTCAGAGCATCACACACTACAGCATCACGCACCTACAGCATCACACTCCAGGATCACACACTCACAGCATCACACACTCACAGCATCACACACTCACAGCATCACACACTCACAACATCACACACTCACAGCATCTACACCCAGCATCACACACTCACAGCATCACACACCCCACAGCATCACACACCACAGCATCACACACCAGGCATCACACCTCACAGCATCACACACCCAGCATCACACACTCACAGCATCACACACTCACAGCATCACACCTCACAGCATCATACACTCACAGCATCACACCCCTCACAGCATCACACACCCAGCATCACACACTCACAGCATCACACACACACAGCATCACACTCACAGCATCACACCCAGCATCACACACCCAGCATCACACACAGCATCACACATCACAGCATCACACACACACAGTCACCTCACAGCATCACACTCACAGCATCACACACTCACAGCATCACACACTACAGCATCACACACACACAGCATCACACACACACAGCATCACACTCACAGCATCACACACTCACAGCATCACACACTCACAGCATCACACACACATCACACACACACAGCATCACACTCACAGCATCACACACTCACAGCATCACACACTCACAGCATCACACACCCAGCATCACACACACACAGCATCACACACACACAGCATCACACACACAGCATCTCACACAAAAGCATCACACTCACAGCATCACCCCAGCATCACACACCCAGCATCACACCCAGCATCACACACTCACAGCATCACACACTCACAGCATCACACACACAGCATCACACTCCCACAGCATCACACCCAGCATCACACCCAGCATCACACACCCAGTGTGGAAAATATTGGTATTTTCCGAAAGTTGTAATTGATAAACTTTCCAATATGAATAGATATCATTGCTGTGTTGCTGGTGGCTTAACATTAACTGAAAGGAACCAACGAATTCACACGCATGCGAGATGCCTCGTGAAGTGGGCAGTCAGCTGGGCGGGGAGGGGCTGAGAGGGAATAGGCAGAGAGTGGACAGCCAGCCTACCCATCAGAGTTCAAGTCGGTATGGCCAGTAAAATTTGGAATTCCGCCCCCAAATCGGATTTTATTACCTCCTTTCGTAATGTGGAGGAATATCCGTGGCGCGGGGAATTTCAAGTGGGACAATCGGTCCAGGAGGTCCAGTAATCGACAATAATTGTGAAATAAGGTGCCACCGGCGAAGTGACGGGCCATAGGCCTATTTGAACTGAGTGAAGTGACCATACGGCAGGATAAAGTCGTACCCTGATGTTGGGGAGTTCATCTTAGAAGAGACTGTAATATATTCGATGAACTGTGGGAAATGGAATATGTGAAACCGAGTTGTAAATAATCCGGGGTTGATTGCATCGAGCGAATCTGGCTTGGGTACGCCATACCCCGACCGCCATATTGGATGTGATTGAAATGAACTAACATATCGCAAGTTATCTACTCGAAATTCAAGTATCGAGACTGTGAATGTGTATAAACCAGTGGGGCATTAAGCCAGGATACACGTAATATGTAAAGTTATACGTAAAAAACAGTACAAACGGTCGGATTAGTGCGAGGATCTGATTCGCTACCCCGACCAACCACATGTTAACGAACGCTCAGTCTCGTGGGCGTATGAGAGTGTACGGAAATTAATCTTTCTTGACTCGACGAGACCGTTATTACCATCGCGATCGAATCAGATCGCAGGAGGACGTCAACAACGGAACGACTCCCTCATCTAAAGCAAAAGTAGTCTGCTGGTGTTTACTTTATTGTTGGCCAATGATATTGTTATGCACAGTAGATGTACTTTAGCTAGGTCAACGATCTACGATACACCACTATGATGCTGTTTAGGTGAGTGTAGGTCATGATGATTTAGCTGTCTGTATATCTCTTCCCCTGAGTGATCACTTGTTTAACTACCCATACAGCCCACTTAAATTTAACGTAATATAATTATAATACAGTCTTTCTCAGATTTATTTATACTGGCCCAGAGTGCTGTGAGATAACGAGAATATTGAAGGTACCTCGGTGCGGCCAGGAGCGGGTAAAGTTCTCACATACCTTAAAGGGAATGACTGCGGTAAAATTATACGAGTCTGTCATCTCCTAGGGTTTGTTTATTGCTAGTGGCGGTGTCCCAGATAGACTTCTCTCTCACAATTCCCCACAGCGCCCGTTGGTCCGTCCTGAACCGGATGTGATTAGTGAATTAATCACTATTGAATTAATTAATTAATAAATAAGTGACTGATCATAGGAAGTGAGTATAGAGTACAAGTTAATTAATTGTGTGGTGGACAGTAATTAGTCCAATTAATTGCTAGCACAGGCGTGGCTACGATTTGTGCAAGAGTAAGGTGAGAATCCCCTTTTATAAACAATTTATTTAATTTGTACCTCAGCGGTTATTGATCCTATAACCATGGCTGAACTTAATGGAGTTAATGTGGCTGGCAAGCCCATGAATAAAAAAGGTCTATTTAATTTGTCCCCTCAGCGGTTATTGATCCTATAACCATGGCTGAACTTAACGGAGTTAATGTGGCTGGCAAGCCCAGAATAATAAAGGGTCTATTTAATTTGTACCCTCAGTGGTTATTGATCCTATAACCATGGCTGAACTTAACGGAGTTAATGTGGTTCAAGCCCATGAATAATAAAGGTCTATTTAATTTGTACCCTCAGTGGTTATTGATCCTATAACCATGGCTGAACTTAATGGAGTTAATGTGGCTGGCAAGCACAGAGAGACTAATGTGAAACTGGCACCCTCCGTAGTAAGCAATGACTCGGTGGGACCAGTAAGTGTTTTGATAGGCAGTGACTATTATGCCACCTTCGTGAAGGGTATGACGAAGAAAGGTGGTGTCACTCTTCTCAACATTGGTGAAGGCCATGTAATTTATGGCAGGCTTCCTCGCAGTAATGAATGACTGGAGGAAGATAAATGCAGTCACGGTGTGCCTTACTCATGAAACGTCACTCCAGTGTAAATATTCTTCTACAGAGGATGCTGTTAAACCAGTGCATAAATTGTGGGAACTGGACAGTGGGGATTAATGTAAATGAAGAAAGTCCAGATGATTCCTTCACTCAGGGAAAAATACCTGAAGGATGTTAAATTTAGTCTGGACAATACTGGGTGCGACTCCATGAAATAAACCATCCCGGGAAATACCCACTCCGGATGGCGTATGGTCAGTTAAAGGCCCAGCTCCACGAATTGAGTAAGACACCAGAATTGCTGACTGCTTATAATGGGATCATTAATGAACAGTTAAATAATCAGTTCATAGAGGAGGTACCCCCGAGCAAGCCAATATTTATGGCCACTACTTACCTCATCACGGAGTGAAGAAGGATTCGAAAACCACTCCTTTGAGGATCGTGTTTAATTGTAGTGCCAGGGGTAATAAAATGTACCTAGTTTGAATGATTGTTTAATGACAGGTCCGTCGCTGACGGAGAAATTGGGAGATGTGTTATTGAATTTCAGAGTTAATATTTATGCCTTCACGGCAGACATAAGTAAAGCTTTCCTGAGAGTGGGATTGCAAGAGACGGGTCGGGATTACACAAGATTTCTGTAAAAGGATCTAGCAATCCACTTAGTCCGCTGAAAACTTTCAGATTCAGAAGTGTCTTATTTGGGGCTACTTCTAGTCCGTTCTTACTTCAGGCGACGATAAATGCGCACCAAACGTACAGGTGGTCCACTGAGGGAAAAAATGAGTAAACAATTCTATGTGGACAATTTCCTGGGGGTGACGTCAACTGAAGAGGAGCTAATGAAGATATATGAAGGGGGTAATGACATAATGCAAGGTGCAAATATGCCGCTCAGAAATGGAATAGTAATTCGTCCAGGTTAAAGGACCGAATAAATAAAGATAATCCCGGCGATGAAGTATCTGGGTGTAGCAATGTTGGGACTGACTTGGGATACTGAAAGAGACTTGATATCGTTAAAGCCTAATAATTATAGTATGCCCAAGAAATTAACGGGGGACCATACTTGCTGAAGTTTCAAAATGTTTCGATCCACTAGGCTTAGTGGCGCCTCTTTAAAAACCAAGGGGAAATTGGTACAAGAGGCATGGAAGCAGAAGGGTGCTTGGGATGAAACCCTACCTGAGGAATTCGTTAACAGGTGGGAAGAATTAATTGGTGATTATGGGGAGTTCCAATGTTTGGGGTTTCGTGTGTCACGCCTGGGGTGGAAAATACACTCCACATTTTTGCGATGCTTCTAAATTGGCGTATGGAGCAGTCGCTTATTTTCAATGTGATAAAGATATCTCTCTTGTCATGTCTAAAACTAAAGTGGCTCCAATTAAATTACGTACTTTACCTCAGTTGGAATTAACTGCCATTTATGTGGGTGTCAAATTAGCTGATTATTTACGGAGTAAATTGCCGGAGATAAATATTAGCGACACCACAATTTGGTCTGATAATGAGGTATCCTTGCAGTGGATTCGTAACGAAAAACAGCAAGATTGTGTACGTGCAAAATAGTCGTAAAAATTTACGAGATACAATTTGAATCGTCTGACAACGAACTCTGCCCGGCCGCAGTGTGGAAAATATTGGTATTTTCCGAAAGTTGTAATTGATAAACTTTCCAATATGAATAGATATCATTGCTGTGTTGCTGGTGGCTTAACATTAACTGAAAGGAACCAACGAATTCACACGCATGCGCGAGATGCCTCGTGAAGTGGGCAGTCAGCTGGGCAGGGAGGGGCTGAGAGGGGAATAGGCAGAGAGTGGACAGCCAGCCTACCCATCAGAGTTCAAGTCGGTATGGCCAGTAAAATTTGGAGATTCCGCCCCCCCAAATCGGATTTTATTACCTCCTTTCGTAATGTGGAGGAATATCCAGTGGCGCGGGGAATTTCAAGTGGGACAATCGGTCCAGGAGGTCCAGTAATCGGACAATAATTGTGAAATAAGGTGCCACCGGCGAAGTGACGTGGCCATAGGCCTATTTGAACTGAGTGAAGTGACCATACGGCAGGATAAAGTCGTACCCTGATGTTGGGGAGTTCATCTTAGAAGAGACTGTAATATATTCGATGAACTGTGGGAAATGGAATATAGTGAAACCGAGTTGTAAATAATCCGGGGTTGATTGCATCGAGCGAATCTGGCTTGGGTACGCCATACCCCGACCGCCATATTGGATGTGATTGAAATGAACTAACATATCGCAAGTTATCTACTCGAAATTCAAGTATCGAGACTGTGAATGTGTATAAACCAGTGGGGCATTAAGCCAGGATACACGTAATATGTAAAGTTATACGTATAAACAGTACAAACGGTCGGATTAGTGCGAGGATCTGATTCGCTACCCCGACCAACCACATGTTAACGAACGCTCAGTCTCGTGGGCGTATGAGAGTGTACGGAAATTAATCTTTCTTGACTCGACGAGACCGTTATTACCATCGCGATCGAATCAGATCGCAGGAGGACGTCAACAACGGAACGACTCCTCATCTAAAGCTAAGTAGTCTGCTGGTGTTTACTTTATTGTTGGCCAATGATATTGTTATGCACAGTAGATGTACTTTAGCTAGGTCAACGATCTACGATACACCACTATGATGCTGTTTAGGTGAGTGTAGGTCATGATGATTTAGCTGTCTGTACTCTATCTCTTCTCCTGAGTGATCACTTGTTTAACTACCCATACAGTCCACTTAAATTTAACGTAATATAATTATAATACATGATCTTTCTCAGATTTATTTATACTGGTCCAGAGTGCTGTGAGATAACGAGAATATTGAAGGTACCCCCTCGGTGCGGCCAGGAGCGGGTAAAGTTCTCACATACCTTAAAGGGAATGACTGCGGTAAAATTATACGAGTCTGTCATCTCCCTAGGAGTTTGTTTATTGCTAGTGGCGGTGTCCCAGATAGACTTCTCTCTCACAATTCCCCACACCCAGCATCACACCCAGCATCACACCCAGCATCACACCCAGCATCACACACCCAGCATCACACCCAGCATCACACACTCACAGCATCACACACTCACAGCATCACACACCCAGCATCACACACTCACAGCATCACACACTCACAGCATCACACACACAGCATCACACACACAGCATCACACACACAGCATCACACTCACAGCATCACACACTCACAGCATCACACTCACAGCATCACACACACAGCATCACACACAGCATCACACACACACAGCAAATAGGAAATATTTCTTCAGTCATAGAGTGGTCGGGAAGTGGAATAGCTTGGGAAGCGATGTAGTGGAGGCAGGTTCCATACATAGCTTTAAGGAGAGGTATGATAAAGCTCATGGAGCAGGGAGCGTGACCCAGTAGCGGCCAGTGAAGAGGCGGGGCCAGGAGCTATGACTCGACCCCTGCAACCACAACTAGGTGAGTACAGCATCACACACTCACAGCATCACACACTCACAGCATCACACACTCACAGCATCACACTCACAGCATCACACTCACAGCATCACACTCACAGCTTCACACACTCACAGCATCACACACTCACAACATCACACTCACAGCATCACACTCACAGCATCACACCCAGAATCACACACCCAGCATCACACACAGCATCACACACACACACAGCATCACACTCACAGCATCACACACTCACAGCATCACACACTCACAGTATCACACTCACAGCATCACACACTCACTGCATCACACTCACAGCATCACACTCGCAGCATCACACACAGCATCACACACACACAGCATCACACACACACACAGCATCACACTCACAGCATCACACTCACAGCATCACACACTCACAGCAAAGGTTTGCGACAAGGTTAGTTCCACAACTCAGGGGTCTGTCCTATGAAGAAAGGTTGAGGGAAATAGGACTAACAACACTGGAGGAAAGAAGGGTCAGAGGAGATATGATAACGACATACAAAATACTGCGGGGAATCGACAAGGTAGACAGTGACAGGATGTTCCAGAGAGGGAACACAGAAACAAGGGGACACAACTGGATGAGTCAAAGGGATGTTAGGAAGCATTTCTTCAGCCACAGAGTAGTCAGGAAGTGGAATAGTCTAGAGAAAGATATAGTGGAGGCAGGAACCATACATAGTTTTAAGACAAGGTATGATAAAGCTCATGGAGCAGGGAGAGCAGAGACCCAGTAGCGGACAGCGAAGAGGCGGGGCCAGGAGCTGAGTCTCGACCCCTGCAACCACAATTAGGTGAGTACAGCATCACACACTCACAGCATCACACTCACAGCATCACACACTCACAGCATCACACTCACAGCATCACACACTCACAGCATCACACTCACAGCATCACACACTCACAGCATCACACTCACAGCATCACACACTCACAGCATCACACCTCACAGCATCACACTACAGCATCACACACTCACAGCATCACACACTCACAGCATCACACACTCACAGCATCCACCACAGCATCACACACTCACAGCATCCACACTCACAGCATCACACACTCACAGCAGCACACTCACAGCATCACACACTCACAGCATCACACTCACAGCATCACACACTCACAGCATCACACACTCACAGCATCACACACTCACAGCATCACACTCACAGCATCACACACTCACAGCATCACACACTCACAGCATCACACACTCACAGCATCACACTCACAGCATCACACACTCACAGCATCACACACTCACAGCATCACACACACCCACAATCACACCTTAGGGAACACCTTCAGTCTTAAGCATGGCCTGAATAACTGTACATCCCTCCCTTTGTACCTTGCTTCCTTCACCTCACCAGCACCTCCCCGCCCTTGCTTCATTTACCTCACCAGCACCTCCCCGCCCTTCCACACATTCCCTCTTACTCTTCCCTTGCATTTCCTCTTTTATCACCTATACCTCTTTTTTCCTCCTTAAACCTCATTATCTGTCCTCTTAGATCTGTTCATTTTAGTTGTCTATGTCGGTTAAAACTGAACATCATTATCTAGACTGATCACCTCAAACATCATGTCTCCCACTGTCTCCACACACATTCATCAAGACCGAGGGACTGGTCACCTCAAACATCATGTCTCCCACTGTCTCCACACACATTCATCAAGACCGAGGGACTGATCACCTCAAACATCATGTCTCCCACTGTCTCCACACACATTTATCAAGACCGAGGGACTGCTCACCTTCGACTGTTACTCAAACTTACTGGTTGGTGAAATTTGTCCAGAATAAAGACACCTAGGTGTGTCTTATTTATCAATAAAGACTCCCAGGTGTTGTACATGTGTCTTATTCATCAATAAAGACACCCAGGTGTTGTACATGTGTCTAATTCATCAATAAAGACACCCAGGTGTTGTACATGTGTCTTATTCATCAATAAAGACACCCAGGTGTTGTACATGTGTCTTATTCATCAATAAAGACACCCAGGTGTTGTATATGTGGCTTATTCATCAATAAAGACACCCAGGTGTTGTGCATGTGTCTTATTCATCAATAATGACACCCAGGTGTTGTACATGTGTATTATTCATCAATAATGACACCCAGGTGTTGTACATGTGTATTATTCATCAATAAAGACACCCAGGTGTTGTGCATGTGCCTTATTCATCAATAATGACACCCAGGCGTTGTACATGTGTATTATTCATCAATAAAGACACAGGTGTTGTACATGTGTCTTATTCATCAATAAAGACACCCAGGTGTTGTTCATGTGTCTTATTCATCAATAAAGACACCCAGGTGTTGTACATGTGTCTTATTCATCAATAAAGACACCCAGGTGTTGTGCATGTGTCTTATTCATCAATAAAGACACCCAGGTGTTGTGCATGTGTCTTATTCATCAATAAAGACACCCAGGTGTTGTACATGTTTCTTATTCATCAATAAAGACACCCAGGTGTTGTGCATGTGTCTTATTCATCAATAATGACACCCAGGTGTTGTACATGTGTATTATTCATCAATAATTACACCCAGGTGTTGTACATGTGTATTATTCATCAATAAAGACACCCAGGTGTTGTGCATGTGTCTTATTCATCAATAATGACACCCAGGCGTTGTACATGTGTATTATTCATCAATAAAGACACAGGTGTTGTACATGTGTCTTATTCATCAATAAAGACACCCAGGTGTTGTTCATGTGTCTTATTCATCAATAAAGACACCCAGGTGTTGTACATGTGTCTTATTCATCAATAAAGACACCCAGGTGTTGTGCATGTGTCTTATTCATCAATAAAGACACCCAGGTGTTGTACATGTGTCTTATTCATCAATAAAGACACCCAGGTGTTGTTTATGTGTCTTATTCATCAATAAAGACACCCAGGTGTTGTACATGTGTCTTATTCATCAATAAAGACACCCAGGTGTTGTGCATGTGTCTTATTCATCAATAAAGACACCCAGGTGTTGTACATGTGTCTTATTCATCAATAAAGACACCCAGGTGTTGTTCATGTGTCTTATTCATCAATAAAGACACCCAGGTGTTGTTCATGTGTCTTATTCATCAATAAAGACACCCAGGTGTTGTACATGTGTCTTATTCATCAATAAAGACACCCAGGTGTTGTACATGTGTCTTATTCATCAATAAAGACACCCAGGTGTTGTACATGTGTCTTATTCATCAATAAAGACACCCAGGTGTTGTACATGTGTCTTCATCAACCAGGCTATGATAGAACAAGTAACAGTGAAGGATAGACTATGATAGAAAGAGTAACAGTGAAGGATAGACTATGATAGAACAAGTAACAGTGAAGGATAGACTATGATAGAAAGAGTAACAGTGAAGGATAGACTATGATAGAAAGAGTAACAGTGAAGGATAGACTATGATAGAACAAGTAACAGTGAAGGATAGACTATGATAGAACAAGTAACAGTGAAGGATAGACTATGATAGAACAAGTAACAGTGAAGGATAGACTATGATAGAACAAGTAACAGTGAAGGATAGACTATGATAGAACAAGTAACAGTGAAGGATAGACTATGATTGAACAAGTAACAGTGAAGGATAGACTATGATAGAACAAGTAACAGTGAAGGATAGACTATGATAGAACAAGTAACAGTGAAGGATAGACTATGATAGAACAAGTAACAGTGAAGGATAGACTATGATTGAACAAGTAACAGTGAAGGATAGACTATGATAGAACAAGTAACAGTGAAGGATAGACTATGATAGAACAAGTAACAGTGAAGGATAGACTATGATAGAACAAGTAACAGTGAAGGATAGACTATGATAGAACAAGTAACAGTGAAGGATAGACTATAATAGAACAAGTAACAGTGAAGGATAGACTATGATAGAACAAGTAACAGTGAAGGATAGACTATGATAGAACAAGTAACAGTGAAGGATAGACTATGATAGAACAAGTAACAATTACTGGAGTCACGAATTATAACATTCCAGGAGCAGGTACTAGATTTTTTTACTGCTACGTAGGTACGGGCAATGGTGGCGAACAGGGGAAGGCAGGGGCAATGGTGGTGAACAGGGGAAGGCAGGGGCAATGGTGGTGAACAGGGGAAGGCAGGGGCAATAGTGGTGAACAAGGGAAGGCAGGGGCAATAGTGGTGAACAGGGGAAGGCAGGGGCAATGGTGGTGAACAGGGGAAGGCAGGGGCAATGGTGGTGAACAGGGGAAGGCAGGGGCAATGGTGGTAAACAGGGGAAGGCAGGGGCAATGGTGGTGAACAGGGGAAGGCAGTGGCAACAGGGTTGTTAGTAAACCTGACAATATCTTTCTAAATACTGTGGATTGGAACCCCGGACCTTGTGATGGTGAGTCAGTGAGCTGGGAGAGGGATGAAGAAGGTAGCAGGGATACCAGTGGGAGGGATAGATGGAGGGAGGGATAGAGGGAGGGAAGGAGGGCTAGAGGGAGGCTAGGAGGGAGAGTATAGCGGTAACACGCGGTCACTGGCCTCGTTCTCAGTGTGTTCTTCACCCTGGTCCTGTTATACTCCCTTTGGTGGGAGGGAGGACCCCTTTCTCTCTCACCTCCTCCGTCAGCCCCCTAGCCCCTCTTCACCTGATCTCCTCTCACCTGATTATAATCACTGTGTTGTTGATTCTCATATCCAGTGATGAATGGAATATGCAACACCTGGTATCTTTTTTTGACGAAGCTCTTCGCCTGCTCAGCAGGCTTCTCATCAGTCTGCTAAACAAGATGGTAGATTTTGTGATGTCTCTTCAAGCGAAATAGCAAAAAGGTATAAGTGATTGAACATGGTACTTTTATATGACGAAGTTTGTACATGCGTCTTTTCAGTCAAGTAAACAAGACAGGTGTTGTACATGTGTCTGTCATCACTCAATAAAAAGACACCCAGGTGTTATTGCTTATTCATTGAACAGTGTACATTATTCATCAATAAAGACACCAGGTGTTGTACATGTGTCTTATTCATCAATAAAGACACCCAGGTGATGACAGGTTGTACATGTGTCTTATTCATCAATAAAGACACCCCAAAAGGGTGTTTACATGTGTCTTATTCATCAATAAAGACACCCAGGTGTTTACATGTGTCTTATTCATCAATAAAGACACCCAGGTGTTGTACATGTGTCTTATTCATCAATAAAGACACCCAGGTGTTTACATGTGTCTTATTCATCATAAGACACCCAGGTGTTTACATGTGTCTTATTCATCAATAAAGACACCCAGGTGTTTACATGTGTCTTATTCATCAATAAAGACACCCAGGTGTTGTACATGTGTCTTATTCATCAACTTGACGGTACTGTGTACCATTAATAAGAGGATATAAAGAGAGGGTCGCTATGTATGAGTTATCCTGTGAAGACAGACAGTTATGTGGTCTTGTGTACAAGTACAACCCTGCCTGAGGCTTCCCTGGGTCGATTTCGGTGGTCACAGACCCCCGTCTTGATCCAGGACCCCCGTCCTGATCCAGGACCCCCGTCCTGATCCAGGACCCCCGTCCTGATCCAGGACCCCCGTCTTGATCCAGGACCCCCGTCTTGATCCAGGACCCCCGTCCTGATCCAGGACCCCCGTCTTGATCCAGGACCCCCGTCTTGATCCAGGACCCCGTCTTGATCCAGGACCCCCGTCTTGATCCAGGACCCCCGTCTTGATCCAGGACCCCGTCTTGATCCGGGACCCCCGTCTTGATCCAGGACCCCGTCTTGATCCAGAACCCCCGTCTTGATCCAGGACCCCCGTCTTGATCCGGGACCCCCGTCTTGATCCGGGACCCCCATCTTGATCCAAGACCACCGTCTTGATCCAGGACCTCCGTAATGATCCAGGACCCCCGTCTTGATCCAGGACCCCCGTCCTGATCCAGGACCCCCGTCCTGATCCAGGACCCCTGTCTTGATCCAGGACCCCCGTCCCGGTGGCCCGGTCCAAGACCAAGGAACTGATTTAAGGAATTCATCAAATTTCTTTTGGAAGATAGTTGGTAATTACCTTTATTGAAGGAGGGTACTGAAAAGTCGTGGTCCCTGTACATTAACATGCAAAGGGAGGATAATGAAAAGTCTTGGTCCCTGTACATTAACATACAAAGGGAGGATAATGAAAAGTCTTGGTCCCTGTACATTAACATACAAAGGGAGGATAATGAAAAGTCTTGGTCCCTGTACATTAACATACAAAGGGAGGATATTGAAAAGTCTTGGTCCCTGTACATTAACATTCAAAGGGAGGATATTGAAAAGTCTTGGTCTGTGTTCACTAAGTTATGTCTTAGTGTATTCATTGGTGGTATTTTGCACAGTATTCGAAGCCTCTTGCTTTCAAATTTAGTTATTTCAGTATGAACCTTTCACACCAGTCCCTCCAGAACTTTTCACAGTTTAGATTATCATGTATCTTTCTCGCCTACGTGTCAAGGAGTACAGTTCAAGGGACTTAGGTAGTTCAGATGCTTGCTTGAATTTATATGAGTAGTTAAAATATTCTGTAATTTTTCCAGGTCTGTAATTGCTCTTGCCTTGATGAGGGTGGTTATTTTTCATCAAAATTCGAGCCTTAAGAGAAGACAAGTGACTTTAAGAGTACCATCACTGGCTTGGCATCTCTTCTTTTGAAAGTTCTAGTTATCCAGCCTGATATTTGCCTCGCAACTGTGATAGTTACATTGTTGTGATTTTTAATGTGGGATCCACTAACATTACCACTCCCAGGTCTTTCACATTGCATTTCTGCTCCCTTTTGTGAGTCGAATTTGTCTTGTGTTCCCTTTTAGTCTTTAAATCTTCAATGTTTTTCACAGTGGAGTGGAGTTTGTCCTGCTAGAACATCATATTGCCAGTGGTCCACTGGGAGACTGCTAGAACATCATATTGGCAGTGGTCCACTGGGAGACTGCTAGAACATCATATTGGCAGTGGTCCACTGGGAGACTGCTAGAACATCATATTGGCAGTGGTCCACTGGGAGACTGCTAGAACATCATATTGGCAGTGGTGCACTGGGAGACTGCTAGAACATCATATTGGCAGTGGTGCACTGGGAGACTGCTAGAACATCATATTGGCAGTGGTCCACTGGGAGACTTGGTTGTATCAGCCTGGAGGCTGTCAGCGTGTACATACAATGATGGTCTTCATGTACACGGTTTGTGTGAGTATACTTATTGTCGTCCTGTGTACAAATCGTACCCTGGTGCACATACACACATACAAACACAGGCCCACACAACACACACACACACACACACACACACACACACACACACACAGGACTACAAAGAGACCTGGACAGGCTGGACACCTGGTCCAGCAACTGGTTTCTCGAATTTAACCCCGCCAAATGCAAAGTCATGAAGATCGGGGAAGGGCAAAGAAGACCGCAGACAGAGTATAGTCTAGGTGGCCAAAGATTGCAAACCTCACTCAAGGAGAAAGATCTTGGGGTGAGTATAACACCGAGCACATCTCCGGAAGCACACATCAACCAGATAACTGTGCAGCATATGGGCGCCAGGCAAACCTGAGAATAACGTTCCGATACCTTTGTAAGGAATCGTTCAAGACACTGTACACTGTGTACGTCAGGCCCATACTGGAGTATGCAGTACCATCATGGAACCCACACCTGATCAAGCACGTCAAGAAATTAGAGAAAGTGCAAAGGTTTTCGACAAGGTTAGTTCCAGAGCTAAGGGGAATGTCCTACGAAGAAAGGTTAAGTGAAATAGGCCTGACAACACTGGAGGGTTAGGGGAGACATGATAACGACATACAAAATACTGCGTGGAATAGACAAGGTGGATAGAGACAGGATGTTCCAGAGATGGAACACAGAAACAAGGGGTCACAATTGGAAGTTGAAAACTCAGATGAATCAAGGAGATGTTAGGAAGTATTTCTTCAGTCATAGAGTTGTCAGGAAGTGGAATAGTCTAGCAAGTGATGTAGTGGAGGCAGGAACCATACATAGCTTTAAGACGAGGTATGATAAAGCTCATGGAGCTGGGAGAGAGAGGACCTAGTAGCGACCAGTGAAGAGGCGGGGCCAGGAGCTGAGTCTGGACCCCTGCAACCACAGTTAGGTGAGTACAATTAGGTGAGTACAGGCACACACACACACACACACACACAAGACTCAGATGAGTCAAAGGGATGTTAGGAAGCATTTCTTCAGCCATAGAGTAGTTAGGAAGTGGAATAGTCTAGCGAACGATATAGTGGAGGCTGGAACCATACATAGTTTTAAGACAAGGTATGATAAAGCTCATGGAGCAGGGAGAGCAGAGACCCAGTAGCAGACAGCGAAGAGGAGGGGCCAGGAGCTGAGTCTCGACCCCTGCAACCACATATAGGTGAGTACACGTTTTCAGTTTTAGACCCATTAATGTGATAATTAGGTCGAAGCGCTAAACCCACAGGAGAAGATAATTATCAACAGCCTCACAGCATCAAGAAATCATTTAAAAAAATACAAAATATTAATTTCCAATACAGCAGAAAAAACAACAAATACGTCCCTGGGCTTATAAAAAAAATAATGGGTATAAATCCACAAAATTAGAATTTTTTGGAAATAAATGGTATAAAATACCGACACAATGGAAAAATAAATACATAAGCAGTATAATGTGATCCTTTATTGACAACGTTTCGCCCACGCAGTGGGCTTTATCGAGTCACAGACAGATCTACCGTGACTGTCTGTGACAGATCACATTATAAGAACATAAGAACATAAGAAAGAGGAACACTGCAACAGGCCCACTGGCCCATACTTGGCAGGTCCATATCAAAACCAACCCACCAACAAAAATATTTGTGCAACCCATCCCCATCCAAGCAAGAAGCCCGACAACACCCCCCCCCAAAAAAAAAAAAAAAACTGTGCAAGTCCCGTTCAGCACCAACCCCTCTCACTCACAACCCCTCTCACTCACAACCCCTCTCACTCACAACCCCTCTCACTCACAACCCTCTCCTCCACAACCCCTCTCACTCACAACCCCTCTCACTCCACAACCCTCTCACTCACAACCCTCTCACTCACAAGAACACAGAAATAAGGAACACTGCATCAAGCCAACTGATCCACACTAGGCAAAACCCAAACAAATCCCACAAACAAAAACCCCTATCCAACCCACCTACTCCATCCATGGAATATGCTTTGATAATCAGGGCACTATAAAATAGGGTACTGAAGGAGCTGAAGCACCTGGTCCATCACCAGGGCACTGAATATGCCGAAGCACATGATCTATCACCAGGGCGTTGAAGGAGCTTAAGCCCCTGGTCCATCACCAAGGAACTGAATGAGCCGAAGCACCTGGTCCATCACCAAGGAACTGAATGAGCCTAAGCACCTGGTCCATCACCAGGGTACTGAGGGAGCCGAAGCACCTGGTCCATCACCAGGGTACTGAGGGAGACGAAGCACCTGGTCCATCACCAGGGTACTGAGGGAGCCGAAGCACCTGGTCCATCACCAGGGTACTGAGTACTGCTTATGTGTTTATTTTTCCATTAGAATTTTTTTTTGGAGTACGGAGTTCGACGTGCCCAGGTGGGCACCCGGGGTATGTACAGGATGTTTCAAATTGATTGACCCAATTTCAGAGCAATTCGCCTTGAAATTGGGCCAGCATTTTGAAACACCCGCAGGTTGGTCGACTCAGAAAAAAAACCCACATTGACCATGACTCATTCAGTAATTGTCTGAAGAGAGTTCAGTTACGAGAACCTAACATTAAGAACCTGACTTTAAGAACCTAACTTTAAAACCTAACTTTAAGAACCTGACTTTAAGAACCTGACTTTAAGAAGCTAACTTTAAGAACCTGACTTTAAGAACCTAACTTTAAGAACCTAACTTTAAGAACCTGACTTTAAGAACCTAACTTTAACAATTACATAACTTTAAATCTCACCTGTAAATCAAAACTTGTTTTAAAATGTAAATAAAGGAGGAGGAGGTGTTGATTCACCGGGAAATCTCCCGGCCCGGGTCTTTACCAGATGGCGACCCGGCTCCGGCTCCCTGGCGTGGGAGTGCAGAGACCTAAGTCTCCATGGGAGGGTACCCTCAGCGGTGGGACCAACTGGTCCCAGGCCTAGCCATATTCGCCCAGCACAGCACGTAGGTAGATAGTGCTAGGCCCTCTGGTGTGCCACCTTCCCCGCCCCAAGGAGGCTGACGGGAAGGGCAGGCTTGCGAGCCGCAGATGGTAGCAAGCTCCAGCCTTGGCACTTACCCTGCCCTAGAAGGGCTGGGCATGGTGAACGACATCAAATATAAATTAAATATAAATTAAATATAAATCAAATGTAAATTAAATGTAAATAAAATGTAAATTAATGTAAATTAAATGTAAATCAAAAGTAAATTAAATGTAAATCAAAAGTAAATAAAATGTAAATGTAAATCAGAAATAATCTTAAATGTGTGAGGAAGTTCTTAATAATTGTAAATGTGTTTATAAATGGTAGGCCTACTGAGGCCTCCGTTGCACCCTCCACCAACCACCATTGGAGCGACTACCTTTTGGGACGTCGTTTGTCCGTAGATTCGGAGAGGACCTCTCTTCCACCACAGGAATACCACACATGTACCTTAACGTCGATACATGACGCTTCCCTACCGGGGAACCACCACAGGAATACCACACAGGTACCTTAACGTCGATACATGACACTTCCCTACCGGGGAACCACCACAGGAATACCACACATGTACCTTAACGTCGATACATGACACTTCCCTACCGGGGAACCACCACAGGAATACCACACAGGTACCTTAACGTCGATACATGACACTTCCCTACCGGCGAACCACCACAGGAATACCACACATGTACCTTAACGTCGATACATGACACTTCCCTACCGGGGAACCACCACAGGAATACCACACATGTACCTTAACGTCGATACATGACACTTCCTACCGGGAACCACCACAGGAATACCACACAGGTACCTTAACGTCGATACATGACACTTCCCTACCGGGGAACCACCACAGGAATACCACACAGTACCTTAACGTCGATACATGACACTTCCCTACCGGGAACCACCACAGGAATACCACACAGGTACCTTAACGTCGATACATGACACTTCCCTACCGGGGAACCACCACAGGAATACCACACATGTACCTTAACGTCGATACATGACACTTCCCTACCGGGGAACCACCACAGGAATACCACACAGGTACCTTAACGTCGATACATGACACTTCCCTACCGGGGAACCACCACAGGAATACCACACAGGTACCTTAACGTCGATACATGACACTTCCCTACCGGGGAACCCATGCCGGGTCACCAAATTGGAAGAGACCCGGACCGGGATCCATACCGCACATCATATAGAATAGAATATAAATGGTAGTGATCCACTACAGTGATCCACTACAATGATCCACTACAGTGATCCACAATGATCCACTACAGTGATCCACAATGATCCACTACAGTGATCCATTACAATGATCCACTACAGTGATCCACAATGATCCACTACAGTGATCCATCACAATGATCCACTACAGTGATTCACTACAATGATCCACTACAGTGATCCACAATGATCCACTACAGTGATCCACAATGATCCACTACAGTGATCCACTACAGTGATCCATTACAGTGATCCATTACAATGATTCACTACAGTGATTCATCACAATGATCCACTACAGTTATCCATTATAATGATCCACTACAGTGATCCACTACAGTGAGCCATTACATGATCTACTACAGTGAGCCATTGCAACGATCCACTACAGTGATAAATTATAATGATCCACTACAGTAATCCATCACAGTGATCCACTACAGTGATCTACTACGGTGATCCATTACAATGATCCAGTACAGTGATCCTCTAGAGTGATCCACTACAGTGATCCATTACAGTGATCCATTACAATGATCCAATACAGTGATCCTCTACAGTGATCTACTACAGTGATTCTCTACAGTGATCCACTACAGTGATTCTCTACAGTGATCCACAACAGAGATCCACGACAATGATCATCCATATTGATCTACAGCAGTGATCACACTACAGATCCTCTATAGTGATCCACTCAGTGAGCCACTACAATGATCCACTACAGTGATCCAACAGTGATACATTACAGTGATCCACTACAGTGATCCACTACAGTGATCCACTACAGTGATCCACTACAGTGATCCACTAGTGATCCATTACAGTGATCCACTACAGTGATCCAACAGTGATCCATTACAGTGATCCACTACAGTGATCCACTAGTGATCCACTACAGTGATGCACCCAAACCCGGTCACCAGTGTATCGTTGCAATGCACCGTTACAGTGTACCGTTGCAATGCACCGTTACAGTGTACCGTTGCAATGCACCGTTACAGTGTACCGTTGCAATGTACCGTTACAGTGTACCGTTGCAAGTGCACCGTTACAGTGTACCGTTGCAGTGTACCGTTACAGTGTACCGTTGCAGCGTACCGTTACAGTGTACCGTTGCAGTGTACCGTTACAGTGTACAGTTGCAGTGTACGGTTTCAGTGTACCGCTGCAGTGTACCGTTGCAGTGTACCGTTACAGTGTACCGTTGCAGTGTACCGTTACAGTGTACCGTTGCAGTGTACCGTTACAGTGTACCGTTGCAGTGTACCGTTACAGTGTACCGCTGT
>WNWK01010585.1:0-42500 GCA_009830355.1 Cherax destructor | reverse complement strand
CCAGTCTTCTAATAACATGTTTATTTTTCCACTATAATCTACCTTGTCCATAATTACTATCGCATTTGCTTTGTCTGTTTCGTAAGGTGAAGTCCAGGATCTTCCCTTAATTCATGGTATAACTTAACAAATCTGAGGTGTGAGCACAGCTCATACCTCTACAACAACAATTGTCATCAAAGATTTGTATACCAGTTTTTTTAGGTTTATTAATAAACTTTTGGTCCCTCACTCTCTCCTGGACTTAATTTAAACCCAAATGATCGATCACCATGCCCAGCCCTTCTAGGGCAGGGTAGGTGCCAAGGCTGGAGCTTGCTACCATCTGCGGCTCGCAAGCCTGCCCTTCCCGTCAGCCTCCTTGGGGCGGGGAAGGTGGCAGACCAGAGAGGCCTAGCAACTATCTACCTCCATGCCTCGTGCTGGTGGCGAATATGGCTAGGCCTGGGACCAGTTGGTCCCGCCGATGAGGGGTACCCCCTCCCATGGGAGACATGTGTCTCTGACACTCCCACGCCAGGGAGCCGGAGCCGGGTCGCCATCTGGTAAAGACCCGGGCCGGGAGAATTCCCGGTGAATCAACACCTCCTCCTTAAACCCAATGTTTTCCATTTGTCTTGCCAGTGACTTTTTCATTCTTGAGAAAGACTGATCGATTGGTAGCCCACTCAGCTCACACACTGAGGTCTGGGGATCGATTCCCGGTACTGGTGTGAAACATTAGGATGTGTTTCCTTGAGACACCTGCTGTCCATGTTCACTCAGCAGTAAATACCTGGGTGTTAATGTACTGGTGTGGGTCGCATCCTGGGACAAAACAGACCTAATTTGCGGGAAATGCTCAGCATAACAAGGGTCTTTCTATATAGTAGTATGTCACTGATGTCAACTATGGTCTTTATACCTTGTACATGTACTTGTAGAAATAAAGATTATTATTATTTGAGAAGTTCTGTGATTCTTCTCCTTCAACTGTAGAGGGAGCGTCTCTCTCTGTTCTATATCTCAGTGTTAAGAACCACTGTCAGATCATCCTCTAAGAAGACACGTTCAAATATTTGTTACTCACACAATTATCCCAGTATGATTCTCCTGAGGGCTTAAGATACAAGAACTTACTACAACACTATGTGGAACTTACCACCACACTATGTGGAACTTACCACCACTATGTGGAACTTACCACCACTATGTGGAACTTACCAACACACTATGTGGGCCAACATTCCTCTAATCTCAGTATTCATCTTCATATTTCAGTGCTTAATATCTCCCAAAATACCAATTTCCACAGGAAATAACTGAAATTACCTTGGCTTCAGTACTTTGCTAGTGTGATAAGCAGCATATATACAACTGGTTCTATAGAGGAGCTAGACTCAGTACTACTACTACTACTATGTACTACTACTACTACTACTATAATAATAATAATGATAAAGACAAAATACCAGCTACCACAACACTACACACGTCAAAAAACTTAACAGAATTGACAACTTCCTGGATTTCAAAAGCAGATATGAGGGGCAGAAGTCTGGTACAAGAGCCAGAGATCAACCCCCACACACTCAGTAGGGCAACACACACACAACCAGGGCCGTCAAGGGCTCTAGCCGGGGTCAGGGTCAAATCTCTAAGCCCTTCACTCATACAAATTATGCAGGTAGATAGGTATACAAGTAGATAGACAGACAGGTAGATAGTCAACCAGGTAGATAGGCAGCCAGGTAGATAGGCAGTCAGGTAGATAGGCAGTCAGGTAAATAGGAAGACAGATACACAGGTAGATAGGCAGACAGATACACAGGTAGATAGGCAGCCAGGTAGATAGGTAGATAGGCAGACAGATACACAGGTAGATAGGCAGCCAGGTAGATAGGCAGCCAGGTAGATAGGCAGACAGATACACAGGTAGATAGGCAGACAGGTAGATAGGCAGACAGGTAGATAGGCAGCCAGGTAGATAGGAAGAGAGATACACAGGTAGATAGGCAGACAGATACACAGGTAGATAGGCAGACAAGGTAGATAGGCAGCCAGGTAGATAGGCAGACAGAAGGTAGATAGGCAGCACAGGTAGATAGGCAGACAGTAATAGGCAGCCAGGGATAGGCAGCAGCAGGTAGATAGGCAGAACAAGGTAGATAGGAGCAGGTAGATAGGAGACAGGTAGATAGGCAGACAGGTAGATAGGCAGACAGGTAGATAGGCAGACAGGTAGATAGGCAGACAGGTTGATAGGCAGACAGGTAGATAGGCAGAGATACCAGGTAGATAGGCAGAAGGATACACAGGTAGATAGGCAGAAACAGGTAGATAGGCAGACAGGTAGATAGGCAGACAGGGATAGGCACCGGTAGATAGGCAGTCCGGTAGATAGGAGAGAACAGGTAGATAGGCAGAAGGTAGAAGGAGCAGGAGATAGGAGAGGAGATAGCAGCAGGTAGATAGGAGACAGGTAGTAGGCAGACAGGTGATAGGCAGCAGGAGAGCGAGTATGGAGAAGGTAGATAGGAGAGGAGAAGGAAGAGGAGATGGAGAAGGGATAGGAGCGAGAGTGAGAGAGGGAAAGTAGGAGGAGGTGAGTGGAGGGAGGGAGTGGAGGAGGGAGGGAGGAGGGAGTGGAGGAGGGAGTGGAGAAGGGAGTGGAGGAGGGAGGGAGGGAGGGAGGAGGGAGTGGAGGAGGGAGTGGAGGAGGGAGTGGAGGGAGGGAGTGGAGGAGGGAGTGGGAGGTGGAGGGAGTGGAGGGAGGGAGGAGGGAGTGGAGGAGGGAGTGGAGGAGGAGGAGTGGAGAGGAGTGGAGGAGGAGTGAGAGGAGGGAGTGGAGGAGGGAGTGGAGGAGGGAGTGGAGGAGGGAGGAGGAGGGAGTGGAGGAGGGAGTGGAGAGGAGTGGAGGAGGGAGTGGAGGAGGGAGTGGAGGAGGGAGTGGAGAGGAGGGAGTGGAGGAGGGAGTGGAGGGGGGAGTGGAGGGAGGGGGAGGGAGGAGTGGAGGAGGGAGTGGAGGAGGGAGTGGAGGAGGGAGTGGAGGAGGGAGTGGAGGGAGGGAGGAGGGAGGGAGGAGGGAGTGGAGGAGGGGAGGGAGTGGAGGGGAGTGGAGGAGGGAGTGGAGGAGGGAGTGGAGGAGGGAGTGGAGGAGGGAGGGAGGGAGGGAGGAGGGTGGAGGGAGTGGAGGAGGGAGTGGAGGAGGGAGTGGAGGAGTGGAGGAGGAGGAGTGGAGGAGGGAGTGGAGGAGGGAGTGGAGGGAGGGAGTGGAGGAGGGAGTGGAGGAGGGAGTGGAGGAGGGAGTGGAGGAGGGGGAGGGAGGAGGGAGGAGGAGGGAGTGGAGGAGGGAGTGGGAGGGAGTGGAGGAGGGAGTGGAGGGAGGGAGGGAGTGGAGGAGGGAGGAGGGAGGGAGGGAGTGGAGGAGGGAGTGGAGGAGGGAGGGAGGAGGGTGGAGGAGGGAGGGAGGAGGGAAGGGAGGAGGGTGGAGGAGGGAGTGAGGGAGTGGAGGAGGGAGTGGAGAGGGATGGAGAGGGAGGAGGGAGTGGAGGAGGGAGTGGAGGAGGGAGTGGAGGAGGGAGTGGAGGAGGGAGTGGAGGAGGGAGTGGAGGAGGGAGTGGAGGAGGGAGTGGAGGAGGGAGTGGAGGAGGGAGTGGAGGAGGGAGTGAAGGAGTAGGAGAGGGAGGGAGTGGAGAGGGAGTGGAGGAGGAGTGAGGAGGGAGTGAGGAGGAGTGGAGGAGGGAGTGGAGAGGAGTGAGGAGGGAGTGGAGGAGAGGAGGAGGGAGTGGAGGAGTGGAGGGAGTGGAGAGGAGTGAGGGGAGAGGAGGGAGTGGAGGGAGTGGAGGGAGTGGAGGGAGGGAGTGGAGGAGGAGGGAGGGAGTGGAGGAGGGGGGAGTGGAGGAGGGAGTGGAGGGTGGAGGGGGGAGGAGGAGTGGAGGAGGGAGTGGAGGAGGAGTGGAGGAGGGAGTGGAGGAGGAGTGGGAGGGAGGGAGTGGAGGAGGGAGTGGAGGAGGGAGTGGAGGAGGTGGAGGAGGAGGGAGGAGGAGTGGAGGAGGGAGTGGAGGAGGGAGTGGAGGAGGGAGGAGGGAGTGGAGGAGGGAGTGGAGGAGGGAGTGGAGGAGGGAGTATTACAACGGTCCTTGGTTAAGAGTGGCATGCTGGATAGTGAAGGACGGGGGGGGGTGGAGGAGGGGTTCAACAGGAAGGGCAGTAACGGTAAACGGTAAGGCTGACAACGGTCACTTGTAGTGTGTGACCTTGAAGAAGGTCACACCAAGACGGAACTGGACCACACTCTCTCTCACTCTCTTTCTCACTCTCTTTCCCACTCTCTCTCACTCTCTTTCTCACTCTCTTTCCCACTCTCTTTCCCACTCTCTCTACTCTCTTTCTCACTCTCTTCCCACTCTCTCTCACTCTTTCCCACTCTTTCCCCTCTCTCTCACTCTCTTTCTCACTTTCTTCCACTCTCTCTCACTCTCTTTCCCACTCTCTTTCCACTCTTTCTCACTCTCTTTCCCACTCTTTCCCCTCTCACTCTCTTTCCCACTCCTCCTCTCTCACGCTCTTTCTCACTCTCTTTCCCACTCTCTCTCACTCTCTTTCCCCTCTTTCCCACTCTCTTCCCACTCTCACTCTCTTTCCCACTCTCTCTCACTCTCTCTCACGCTCTTTCTCACTCTCTTTCCCACTCTCTCTCACTCTCTTTCCCACTCTCTTTCCCACTCTTTCTCACTCTCTTTCCCACTCTCTTTCCCACTCTTTCCCACTCTCTTTCCCACTCTCTTTCCCACTCTCTTTCCCACTCTTTCTCACTCTCTTTCCCACTCTTCTCACTCTCTTTCTCACTCTCTTTCCCACTCTCTCTCACTCTCTTTCCCACTCTCTCTCACTCTCTTTCCCACTATCTTTCCCACTCTTTCTCACTCTCTTTCCCACTCTCTTTCCCACTCTTTCCCACTCTCTTTCCCACTCTCTTTCCCACTCTCTTTCCCACTCTTTCTCACTCTCTTTCCCACTCTCTCTCACTCTCTTTCTCACTCTCTTTCCTCTCTCTCACTCTCTTTCCCACTCTCTCTCACTCTCTTTCCACTCTCTTTCCCACTCTTTCTCACTCTCTTTCCCACTCTTTCCCACTCTTTCCCACTCTCTTCCCATCTCTTTCCCACTCTTTCTCACTCTCTTTCCAACTCTCTCTCACTCTCTTTCTCACTCTCTTTCCCACTCTCTCTCACTCTCTTTCCCATTCTCTCTCACTCTCTTTCCCACTCTCTTTCCCACTCTTTCTCACTCTCTCCCTCTTTTTCACTTTCTCACTCTCTTTGTCACTTTCTTTGTCATTCTCTCTTTCTCACTATCTCACTAGCTCTTTCTCTTTATCACTTTCTTACAGTGTCACTTTGTCACTTTCTTTCTCACATTCTTTGTCACTTTCTGTTTCACTTTCTGTGTCACTTTCTTTGTCAATTTATTTGTTACTTTCTCACATTCTTTGTCATTTTGTTACACTCTATTTTACTTTCTAAATTTTTTTGTCAAATTGTCACTTTCTTTGTCACTTTGTTACACTTTATTTTACTTTCTAACAATCTTTGTCAATTTGTCACTTTCTTTGTCACTTTCTTTGTTACTGTGACAAACTTTCCTGGGGGCTTTGTCACTTTCTTTTGACTCTCTCTGTACTTTCCAGCTTCTTTGTGACTTTCTTTATACTTTGATGTTGTCCTAGTGATTACTTTGAAACTTTCTTTGTAATTTTAAGCTTTCTTTTGACTTTGTGACTTTCCTGGTGACTTTGTGACTGTGACCTTCTTGGTGACTTTGACATTGGTAAGTTTGTGACCCTCTTGGTGATTGTGACCTTGGTGATTGTGACCTTGGTGACTGTGACCTTGGTGACTGTGACCTTCGTGACTGTGATCTTGGTGACTGTGACCTTGGTGACTGTGACCCTTTTGGTGACCGTGACCTTGGTGACTGTGACCGTTTTGGTGACTTTGTGGCCTGGGTGACATTGTGATCTGGGTGACATTGTATTTTGTTGACTGTGACCTTCTTGATGACTGTGACCTTGGTGACTGACTTTCTTGGTGACTATGACGTTGGGAACTGTGACCATTTTGGTCACAGTTACCTTAGTGTATTAAGTCATCAACTAGAGCTGGTTAGAGACTGACCTCCAGATCTTCCAAGGGTCGACGCCCCCCGCGGCCCAGTCCTGGACCAGGCTTCATGGTGGATCAGGGCCTGATCAACCAGGTTGTTACTGTTGGCCGCACGTAAACCGACGTAGGAACCACAGCTCGGCTGGCCAGATACTGACTTTAGGTGCGTATCCAGTGCCTTCTTGAAGACAGCCAGGGGTCTATTGGTAATCATCCGTATGTACACTGGGAGGCAGTTGAACAGTCTTGGGCCCCTGACACTTATTGTGTTGTCTCTCAGTGTACTCGTGGCGCCTCTGCTTTTCATTGGGGGAATGTTGCATCTCCTGCCGAGTCCTTTGCATTCATAGGGAGAGATTTCTGCATGCAGATTTGGGACTAATTCCTTTACGATTTTCCAGGTGTAGATTATGATGTATCTGTCTCGCCTGCACTCCAGTGAGTACAAGTCAAGTGACTTCAAGCATTCCCAGTAACTGAGGTGTTTGATGGAACTTAAATATGCAGTGAAGCTTCTCTGAATATTATCTAGAGCTGCGATTTCACCTGCCTTGAATGGAGCTGTTAATGTACAGCAGTATTCCAGCCTAGATAGAGCAAGTGATTCAAAAAGGATCATCACTGGCTTGGCATCTCTTGTTTTGAAGGTTCTCATTATCCATCCTATCATTTTCCTCGCAGATGTGATAATGGCACTGTTGTGGTCCTTGAAGGTGAGATCCTCAGACATTACCACTCCCAGGTCCTTCACATTACTTTTCCGCTCTATTGTGTGGTTAGAGTTTGTAATACATTAATCTCTAGCTATTACTTTCGCCAGTTACCCATAACGGAGTACTTGAAAATTGTCCTCCAAAAGTTAGGTTGATGTCCGCCTGGAGTCTGCAGGTTGATGTGCGCCTGGAGTCTGCAGGTTGATGTGCGCCTGGAGTCTGCAGGTTGATGTGCGCCTGGAGTCTGCAGGTTGATGTCCGCCTGGAGTCTGCAGGTTGATGTGCGCCTGGAGTCTGCAGGTTGATGTGCGCCTGGAGTCTGCAGGTTGATGTGCACCTGGAGTCTGCAGGTTGATGTGCGCCTGGAGTCTGCAGGTTGATGTGCGCCTGGAGTCTGCAGGTTGATGTGCGCCTGGAGTCTGCAGGTTGATGTGCGCCTGGAGTCTGCAGGTTGATGTGCGCCTGGAGTCTGCAGTGTTTTTAATGGTGGACACTCGTGCAAATTCTGGTGTCATCCGCAAATGAACACACGGTGCTGTGGCTTACCTCTGTACTGTACCTTGTGGAACACTGGGAGCCAGTACTGTGCCTTGTGGAACACTGGGAGACAGTACTGTACCTTGTAGAACACTGGGAGACAGTACTGTACCTTGTGGAACACAGGGAGCCAGTACTGTGCCTTGTGGAACACTGGGAGCCAGTACTGTGCCTTGTGGAACACTGGGAGCAGTACTGTGCCTTGTGGAACACTGGGAACCAGTACTGTACCTTGTGGAACACAGGGAGCAGTACTGTGCCTTGTGGAACACTGGGAACCAGTACTGTGCCTTGTGGAACACTGGGAACCAGTACTGTACCTTATGGAACACAGGGAGCCAGTACTGTGCCTTGTGGAACACTGGGACACAGTACTGTGCCTTGTGGAACAGAACTTTTCACTGTAGCCTTTGGATCACGACAGTACTGTTGTATTGTGTACACTTGTCAGGAAGTTACAGACACACAATTTCCTGTATTCCTTTACTCACGATTGGTGCTTTAACCAGTAACTTGTCAAGGCTTCAATGTCTTATTGTATTGCAGTGGTGTCAGTACATCACCATGTCATAGTGGTCCAGTAGTTTGGAGCTAGAGAGACCATAATGACCATGTCATAGTGGTCAGTAGTTGTGAGAGGCAGGAGCAGACCATCAGACCATGTCATAGTGGTCCAGTAGTTGTGAGAGGCAGGAGAGACCATACATGACCATGTCATAGTGGTCCAGTAGTTGTGAGAGGCAGGAGACGACCATCCAAGACCATGTCATAGTGGTCCAGTAGTTGTGAGAGGCAGGAACGACCATCCAAGACCATATCATAGTGGTCCAGTAGTTGTGAGAGGAGGACGACCATCCAAGACCATATCATAGTGGTCCAGTAGTTGTGAGAGGCAGGAACGACCATCCAAGACCATATCATAGTGGTCCAGTAGTTGTGAGAGGCAGGAACGACCATCCAAGACCATATCATAGTGGTCCAGTAGTTGTGAGAGGGAGGAACGACCATCCAAGACCATATCATAGTGGTTCAGTAGTTGTGAGAGGCAGGAACGACCATCCAAGACCATATCATAGTGGTCCAGTAGTTGTGAGAGACAGGAACGACCATCCAAGACCATATCATAGTGGTCCAGTAGTTGTGAGAGGCAGGAACGACCATCCAAGACCATATCATAGTGGTCCAGTAGTTGTGAGAGGCAGGAACGACCATCCAAGACCATATCATAGTGGTCCAGTAGTTGTGAGAGACAGGAACGACAATCCAAGACCATATCATAGTGGTCCAGTAGTTGTGAGAGGCAGGAACGACCATCCAAGACCATATCATAGTGGTCCAGTAGTTGTGAGAGGCAGGAGGGACCATCCAAGACCATATCATAGTGGTCCAGTAGTTGTGAGAGGCAGGAACGACAATCCAAGACCATATCATAGTGGTCCAGTAGTTGTGAGAGGCAGGAACGACCATCCAAGACCATATCATAGTGGTCCAGTAGTTGTGAGAGGCAGGAGGGACCATCCAAGACCATATCATAGTGGTCCAGTAGTTGTGAGAGGCAGGAACGACAATCCAAGACCATATCATAGTGGTCCAGTAGTTGTGAGAGGCAGGAGCAACTATCCAAGACCATGCCATAGTGGTCCAGTAGCTATGAGAGGTGAACAAGTGAAGGTGACTCCTAAACACGTGAAAGTGACCCCTGAACAGGTGAAGGTGACCGATAGTATGAAAGTGACCTTGAAAGAGTGAATGTGACTCCTAAACACGTAAAGGTGACCCCTGAACTGGTGAAGGTGACCTTGATAGTGTGAAATGACCATGAAAGAAGGAAGGTGACCCGTAAGCAGGTGAATGTGACACCTGAACGGGTGAAGGTAACCTTCATAGTGTGAAAATGACCATGAAATAGTAAAGGTGACGCCTAAGCAGGTGAAGGTGACCCTAAACAGGTGGAGGTAACCCTGAACAGGTGAAGGTGACCCTGAACAGGTGAAGGTGACTGACAGAGTGAAGGTGATCTTGACAAAGTGAAGGTGACTCTGGCCATTGTAACAAAGTTTAGAGGATAATGAATCAAGTGATAGTGACCCCTCAACAGGTGAATGTGACCTCTCTACAGGTGAATGTGATTCTCTCTACAGGTGAACGTGACCTCTCTACAGGTGAATGTGACCTCTCTACAGGTGAATGTGATTCTCTCTACAGGTGAATGTGACCTCTCTACAGGTGAATGTGACCTCTCTACAGGTGAATGTGACCTCTCTACAGGTGAATGTGACGTCTCTACAGTTGACAATGACCATGATAAGGTGAAGGTCATCTTCTGTAGGTGAAGGTGACACTGAGAGGAAGTGGAGAGTTTCAGATTTCTGGATCAGTGAAGGTGACTCTTCCCTCCCTCCCTTCTTTCCTACCCTCCCTCCCTTCTTTCCTACCCTCCCTCCCACCTTCCCTTCCCTCCCTCCCTCCCTCCTATCTTCCCTCCCTCCTACCCTCCCTCCCTCCTACCCTCCCTCCCTCCTACCCTCCCTCACTCCAAAACCCTCCCTCCCTCCTACTCTCCCTCCCTCCCTTCCCTCCCTCCCTCCCTTCCCTCCCTCCCTCCTACTCCCCTCCCTCCCTTCCCTCCCTCCCTCCTACTCTCCCTCCCTCCCTTCCTCCCTCCCTCCTTCCCTCTTTGGAAAGGAGTTTTGGGGTTACTGGGGAGAGGGCTCCTGGGGAGGTGACAGGTGGTGGGGATGAAGGGGGTGGGGGTGGGGGTAGCCTCTCAGGTGGCACACTAAGGTGAAGGTGAACTTTCTATTCTCAAGTTCAACCAGACAGAGTCAGGAGGTTGATCACCTGGTCTTACAACTCACATCTTTCCCATTCAACCTTATGTAGAAAATGATCTCAGTAGCATTCAAGAGGGAAGTTAAATGCTTTTAACAGTATTTAACACCTTTAAGAAAGAGTTGGAATGCTTTTAACAGTATTTAACACCTTTAAGAAAGAGTTGGAATGCTTTTAACAGTATTTAACACCTTTAAGAAAGAGTTGGTATGCTTTTAACAGTATTTAACACCTTTAAGAAAGAGTTGGAATGCTTTTAACAGTATTTAACACCTTTAAGAAGAGTTGGAATGTTTTCAACAGAATTTAATATCTTATAGAAAGGATTGGATGTTTTTAACAGTATTTAACACCTTCAAGAAAGAACTAGAATGCTTTCAGAAACACTTAAGTAGATCATCTTCACTTAAGAGGCCCAAGAGCTATAAATCAACACTCTCAAGAGGACCAAGAGCTGTAGTTCAACACACTCAATATTCACAACACATATTGCCCTCAGACAACACCTCCACTACCTCCAGCCTCCACCTCGCTGCAACGTTGAAAACCCTTGCCTCACACCCAGCTTACAGTCACACTACCACATTACTCTGCCATATTCCCTGTTTTTGTCTCCTCAACAGTTATCAATCTATCAGTGGTTCACCTCACCTTCCACTGACTCATCTCCAGTCACTTCAGCTCACTTCATATACTCGCTCTACTCTTCCTAATTCCTGAAACATGTTCAGTGCATGACACCACTGTACCACCTTCACCAGTACCACCACCTTCACCAGTACCACAACATCACCAGTACAATATCCTACAATACTATTACTATTCCTTTCCAAATCCTTCAGTTACAACTACTTCATGCTCCATCATCATACCCTCACCTCCAGGACCAGTCTGGTTGTAAATATTTGCAATTTTTTTTCAGTTTCTTGGCTTGTTTGGGCACGTGTAGGTTCCACACTGGTGCTGTGTACTCTAGTATGGTCCTGACTTGTGGCTTAAAATCAGTTTAGGCTGAATTTTGAGGCTTTGAATCTGCTGGTATTGTGCGTGTACTCACCTATTTGTGGATGTAGGGGTCGATTCGTAGCTCCTGGCACAGCCTCTTCACTGGTCGCTACTAGTCCACTCTCTCCCTGCTCCGTGAGTTTTATCATACCTCTTCTTAAAGCTATGTTTGGGTCCTGCCTCCACTACATCACTCTCCAGATTGTTCCACTTCCAGACAACTCTATGACTGAAGAAATATACTTTCTAACATCCCTATGATTCATTTGAGTCTTCAACTTCCAACTGTGTCCCCTTGTTGCTGTGTCCCATCTCTGGAACATCTGTCTCTGTCCACCTTGTCGATTCCTCTCAGTATGTCGTTATCATATCCCTATCTCTTCTGTCTTCCCTTGTCGTCAGGTCGATTTCCTTAACCTCTCCTCGTAGGACATACCCCTTGGCTCCGGGACCAGTCTAGTTGCAAACATTTGCACTTTCTCTAGTTTCCTTACGTGCTTGGTTAGGTGTGGGTTCCAAACTGGTGCTGTATACTCCAATATGGACCTAACGTTCACAGTGTACAGGTTCCTGAACGATTTCTTATTAAGATGTCGGAATGTTGTTCGTAGGTTTGCTAGGCGCCCGTAAGCTGCAGCAGTTATTTGGTTGGTGTGCGCCTCAGGAGATGTGCCTGGTGTTATACTCACCCCCAGATCTTTTTCCTTGAGTGAGGTTTGTAGTCTCTGGCCCCTAGACTGTACTCCGTCTGCGGTCTTCTTTGCCCTTCCCCAATCTTCATGACTTTGCACTTGGTGGAGTTGAACTCCAGGAGCCAATTGCTGGACCAGGCTTGCAGCCTGTCCAGATCCCTTTGTAGTTCTGCCTGGTCCTCGTCGATTGAATTATCCTCATCAACTTCACATCATCTGCAAACAGGGACACTTCGGAGTCTATTCCTTCCGTCATGTCGTTCACAAATACCAGAAACAGCACCGGTCCTAGGACTGACCCCTGTGGAACCACACTCGTCACCGGCGCCCACTCTGACAACTCACCACGTACTATGACTCGCTGCTGTCTTCCTGACAGGTATTCCCTGATCCATTGGAGTGCCTTTCCTGTTAACCCTGCCTGGTCCTCTAGCTTTTGCACTAATCTCTTGTGTAGAACTGTGTCAAACGCCTTCTTACAGTCCAAGAAAATGCAATCTACCCACCCCTCTCTCTCTTGTCTTACTGCTGTCACCCTGTCATAGAACTCCAGTAGGTTTGTGACAAAGGATTTCCCGTCCCTGAAACCGTACTGCTGTCGTTGATCTCATTCTTTCTAAAATTGGAACTCTTCTCTGTTTTTCCATGACCTATACTCAGGTAGTTCACTGGGTTTAGTTTAGTGTTGTTGAATATTTTTTACTTGGTAACTACATTTCTGCTCCATACTCTCGGAGTTCCCTGCGATAGATGTTGTCTGGGCCATCGCTTTAGTGGTATCTAGCTCGCCTGCTCACCCTCTTCAAACCTTTATGGTGTGTGTTTTTGTGCCAGCCTTGGGTTGGTGTCACCCTCTTCTCTTCTTTCTCGGAGTGGCCTTTGTTCCTACACTTGATCTCATGTCTGTTCCTCAGTTCCTTTGCTCCTCGTCCTTCTTGTTGAAATCTTCTACTCCTTCCTTCCTTAGCCTGATCACCTGGTCCTTGACTGTTGTTTTCCTCCTGATTTGGCTATACAACAGCTTTGTGTGTGTTGTGTGTGTGTGTGGTGTGTGTGTGTGTGTGTGTGTGTTGTGTGTGTGTGTGTGTGTGTGTGTGTGTGTGTGTGTGTGTGTGTGTGTGTGTGTGTGTGTGTGTGTGTGTGTGTGTGTGTGTGTGTGTGTGTGTGTGTGTGTGTTGTGTGTGTGTGTGTGTGTGTGTTGTGTTGTGTTGTGTGTGTGTGTGTGTGTGTACTCACTTAATTTCACCTAATTGTGGTTGCAGGGGTCGAGACTCAGCTCCTGGCCCCGCCTCTTCGCTGTCTGCTACTGGGTCTCTGCTCTTCCTGCTCCATGAGCTTTATCATACCTTATCTTAAAACTATGTATGGTTCCTGCCTCCACTATATCTTTCTCTAGACTATTCCACTTCCTGACTATTCTGTGGCTGAAGAAATGCTTCCTAACATCCCTTTGACTCATCTGAGTCTTCAGCTTCCAGTTGTGTCCCCTTGTTTCTGTGTTCCCTCTCTGGAACATCCTGTCACTGTCTACCTTGTCGATTCCCGCAGTATTTTGTATGTCGTTATCATGTCTCCTCTGACCCTTCTTTCCTCCAGTGTTGTTAGTCCTATTTCTCTCAGCCTTTCTTCATAAGACAGACCCCTGAGTTGTGGAACTAACCTTGTCGCAAACCTTTGCACTTTCTCTAGTTTCCTTACGTGCTTGACCAGGTGTGGGTTCCAGACTGGTGCTGCATATTCTAGTATGGGCCTGACGTACACGGTATACAGTGTCTTGAACGATTCCTTGTTAAGGTAACGGAACGCTAATCTTAGGTTTGCCAGTCGCCCATATGCTGCCGCAGTTATCTGGTTGATGTGTGCCTCCGGAGACGTGCTTAGGCGTTATACTCACTCCAAGGTCTTTCTCCTTTGCCGAGGTTTGTAGCCTTTGTCCGCCTAGCTTGTACTCTGTCAGCGGTCTTCTTTGCCCTTCTCCCATCTTCATGACTTTGCATTTGGTGGGATTGAATTCGAGAAGCCAGTTGCTAGACCAGATGTCGAGCTTGTCCAGGTCTGTTTGCAGCCTGCCTGGTCCTCTTCCGATGTGATTCCCCTCATTATTTTCACATCATCTGCGAACAGAGACACTTCTGGTCTATCCCTCCGTCATGTCATTTACATATACCAGGAATAACACTGGTCCTAGGACTGACCCCTGCGGTACACCGCTCGTCACAGGCGCCCACTGTGATACCTCACCACGCACACACACCATGTGTGTGTGTGTGTGTGTGTGTGTGTGTGTGTGCGTGTGTGATGGTTGTGTGTGTGTGTGTGTGTGTGTGTGTGTGTGTGTGTGTGTGTGTGTGCGTGTGTGTGTGTGTGCGTGTGTGTGTGTGTATGGCTACCTTGAACACTGTCACAGGAAGTGTTGACCAGTGAAGCACTGAGATACGTCATCTCAACCATATCAACAAGCTGAGTGAGCCCTACCTCAGCATCCTGCTCTCAGCTAAGATAGCCCCCCCTTATCCTGCCATCTACCTCAGCATCCTGCCTCAGCTAAGATAGCCCTTATCCTGCCATCTACCAGCATCCTGCTCAGCAAGATAGCCCCTTATCCTGCCATCTACCTCAGCATCCTGCCTCAGCTAAGATAGCCCTATCCTGCCATCTACCTCACATCCTGCTCTCAGCTAAGATAGCCCTATCCTGCCATCTACCTCAGCATCCTGCTCAGCTAAGATAGCCCTTATCTGCCATCTACCTCAGCATCCTGCTCTAGCTAGATAGCCTTATCCTCCATCTACCTCAGCATCTGCTCTCAGCAAGATAGCCCTATCTGCCATCTACCTCAGCATCCTGCTCAGCAAGATAGCCCCTATCCTGCCATCTATCTCAGCATCCTGCTCTCAGCTAAGCACTTAGCCCCCTATCCTGTCCTGCATTGCTCATAAGATAGCATCCTGATCTACTCGCACCGCTCTCAGCAGTAGCCCCCTGACCACTACCAGCATCCTCCTGCTAGGCATCCTGACTATCTCACATCTGCTCAGAAGATAGCCCCCCTTATCCTGCCATCTATCTCAGCATCCTGCTCTCAGCTAAGATAGCCCCCCTATCCTGCCATCTATCTCAGCATCCTGCTCTCAGCTAAGATAGCCCCCCTATCCTGCCATCTACCTCAGCATCCTGCTCAGCAAGATAGCCCTATCCTGCCATCTATCTCAGCATCCTGCTCAGCTAAGATAGCCCTATCCTGCCATCTACTCAGCATCCTGCTCAGCTAAGATAGCCCCCTATCCTGCCATCTATCTCAGCTCCTGCTTCAGCTAAGATAGCCCTATCCTGCCATCACTCAGCATCCTGCTTCAGCTAAGATAGCCCCTATCCTGCCATCTATCTCAGCATCCTGCTCTCAGCTAAGATAGCCCCCTATCCTGCCATCTATCCTATCTTGCACAAAGGAGACACAAGCTCTCGGCCCAACCTGGGTCATTTACAAGTCACAGTAACACAGGAAGGAGGGAAGACGTTATTGATGTGTATAATTGGAATATTGGTATCAACAAAGGGGATATAAGTAAGGTCCTGAGGATATCTATCCAAGAATACGAAATAATGGATTTAAATTAGATAAGTTTAGATTTAGAAAGGATATAGGATAGTACTGGTTTGGATATATAGTACTGGATGAGTGGAACAGTCTACCTAGTAGTGTTATTGAAGCTAAAACCTTGGGCAGCTTCAGATATAGGTTAGATAAATACATGAGTGATAGGGGTTGGTTTTGAGTGGGCCTTACACATAAGTGAAAGGGGTTGGTTTTGAGTGGGACTTCCTTGGGTAACACTGATAATGAGGTGAGTAAAAAATTTTTGTTAGTGAGTCTAAGAAAGACCTGCCTAGTATGGGCCAGTAGGCCTGCTGCAGTGCTCCTCCTTCCTTATGCTCATACATTGGACAGGAGGACAGGGGCGGGGTAGAGAGAGGGACAAGTAGTGGAAGTAGTAGTAGTAGTAGTAATAGTAGTAGTAGTCGTTGTCGTAGTCGTAGTAGTAGTAGCAGTAGTAGCCACTATTGTTCCAGTCACGGTATTGTTCCATTTTGTTCTCAGTTAGGACTAGACAGCCCCCAGTCTTGGCTCAACCTAGACAGCCCCCTGTCGGAACTAAAACTAGAAAGAACTGTAACTAGATAGCTCTTTGTATTATCTTGGACCAAGCAGCCCCTGTCACAGCTAGAACATAGCCCCCCTGTCACAGCTAGAACATCGCCCCCTGTCATAGCTAAAACATAAAACCACTGTCACAGCTAGAACATAGCCCCCGTGTCATAGCTAAAACATAGCCCCCATGTCATAGCTATAACATAGCCCCCCTGTCATAGCTATAACATAGCCCCTCTGTCATAGCTATAACATAGCCCCCCTGTCATAGCTATAACATAGCCCCCCTGTCATAGCTATACATAGCCCCCTGTCATAGCTATAACATAGACCCCTGTCATAGCTATAACATAGCCCCCCTGTCATAGCTATAACATAGCCCCTGTCATAGCTATAACATAGCCCCTGTCATAGCTATAACATAGCCCCGTCATAGTAACATAGCCCCTTTCATAGCTATAACATAGCCCCCCTGTCATAGCTATAACATAGCCTCCCTGTCATAGCTATAACATAGCCCCCTGTCATAGCTATAACATAGCCCCGCTGTCACCGCTAGAACTAAACAGCCCCCTGTCAAATCTACAACTAGACAGCTAGTCCCCTGTCTTAGCCACCCGAGGTTCTGCCTGGCTGATGGAAGACAGGAACCTTGGTTCTGCAAGTAACCAGAGTGGTTGTCTACCTGATCTGTCCGGTGACAGTCAGATGATTGTAAATGCTGACATCTGTGGCGACCTGGTGTGGTGCTGACAACATCTGTGGCGACCTGGTGTGGTGCTGACAACATCTGTGGCGACCTGGTGTGGTGCTGACAACATCTGTGGCGACCTGGTGTGGTGCTGACAACATCTGTGACGTCCTGCTGTGCTGCTGACAACATCTGTGACGTCCTGGTGTGGTGCTGACAACATCTGTGGCGACCTGGTGTGGTGCTGACAACATCTGTGACGTCCTGGTGTGGTGCTGACAACATCTGTGACGTCCTGGTGTGGTGCTGACAACATCTTAGACGTCCTGGTGTGGTGCTGATAACATCTGTGACGTCCTGGTGTGGTGCTGACAACATCTATGACGTCCTGGTGTGGTGCTGACAACATCTGTGACGTCCTGGTGTGGTGCTGACAAATCGTGACGTCCTGTGTGGTGCGACAACATCTGTGACGTCCTGGTGTGGTGCTGACAACATCTGTGACGTCCTGGTGTGGTGCTGACAACATCTGTGGCGACCTGGTGTGGTGCTGACAACATCTGTGACGTCCTGGTGTGGTGCTGACAACATCTGTGACGTCCTGCTGTGGTGCTGACAACATCTTAGACGTCCTGGTGTGGTGCTGACAACATCTTAGACGTCCTGGTGTGGTGCTGACAACATCTGTGACGTCCTGGTGTGGTGCTGACAACATCTATGACGTCCTGGTGTGGTGCTGACAACATCTTAGACGTCCTGGTGTGGTGCTGACAACATCTTAGACGTCCTGGTGTGGTGCTGACAACATCTGTGACGTCCTGGTGTGGTGCTGACAACATCTATGACGTCCTGGTGTGGTCCTGACAACATCTGTGACGTCCTGGTATGGTGCTGACAACATCTGTGACGTCCTGGTGTGGTGCTGACAACATCTGTGACGTCCTGGTGTGGTGCTGACAACATCTGTGACGTCCTGGTGTGGTGCTGACAACATCTGTGACGTCCTGGTGTGGTGCTGACAACATCTGTGACGTCCTGGTGTGGTGCTGACATCTGTGACGTCCTGGTGTGGTGCTGACAACATCTGTGACGTCCTGGTGTGGTGCTGACAACATCTGTGACGTCCTGGTGTGGTGCTGACAATATCTGTGACGTCCTGGTGTGGTGCTGACAACATCTGTGACGTCCGGTGGCCTGGTGGCTAAAGCTCTCGCTTCACGCACGGAAGTCCCGGGTTCAAGTCCCGGCGGGGTGGAAACATTTCAAAGTGTTTTCTTACACACACACACACACACACACACACACACACACACACACACACACACACACACACACACACACACACACACACACACACACACACACACACACACACACACACACACACACACACACACACACACACACACACACACACACACATCACACACACACACACCCCGGTGGCCTAGTGGGTAAAGCTCTTGCTTGACGCACGGAGGGGCCGGGTTCAATTCCCGTGGGGCAGAAACATTTCGAAGTGTTTCCTTACATACACATACACACACATATATATACAACAGGCCTAGTGTCTAATTGACATGTGCCTAGGACAAAATGGTAACTAACACACAACAACACACACACAACAACACACACACAACAACACACACACAACAACACGCACACAATACACACAACACCACACACACAACACACACACACAACAACACGCACACAATACACACAACTCACACACACCACACACACACACACACAACACACAACACACCACACTCACACACACAACACACACAACACACATACAACACACACACACACACATACAACACACACCACATACACACACATACACACAATACACACAACTCACACACACCACACATACAACACACACACATACAACACACACCACACACACACATACACACACACACACATACACACACACACACACACACATCAACCAGATAACTGCGGCAGCATATGGGCGACTGGCAAACCAAAGATTAGCGTTCCGTTACCTTAACAAGGAATCGTTCAAGACACTGTATACCGTGTACGTCAGGCCCATACTAGAATATGCAGCACCAGTCTGGAACCCACACCTGGTCAAGCACATAAAGAAACTAGAGAAAGTGCAAATGTTTGCGACAAGGTTAGTTCCACAACTCAGGGGTCTGTCCTATGAAGAAAGGCTGAGAGAAATAGGACTAACAACACTGGAGGAAAGAAGGGTCAGAGGAGACATGATAACGACATACAAAATACTGCGGGGAATCGACAAGGTAGACAGTGACAGGATGTTCCAGAGAAGGAACACAGAAACAAGGGGACACAACTGGAAGCTGAAGACTCAGATGAGTCAAAGGGATGTTAGGAAGCATTTCTTCAGCCACAGAGTAGTCAAGAAGTGGAATAGTCTAGAGAAAGATATAGTGGAGGCAGGAACCATACATAGTTTTAAGACGAGGTATGATAAAGCTCATGGAGCAGGGAGAGCAGAGACCCAGTAGCGGACAGCGAAGAGGCGGGGCCAGGAGCTGAGTCTCGACCCCTGCAACCACAATTAGGTGAGTACACACAATCAAGTGTGATTGATGGAGTTATGTGAAGCTTAGTTAGTTGTGTAATGAACTCTCTCAACTTTCTCTCATGAGAGTAAGTGTCGTGGTGAAAGTAGAGTGCCAAGGTGAGTGCCAAGGTGAGTGCCAAGGTGAGTGCCAAGGTGAGTGCCAAGGTGAGTGCCAAGGTGAGTGCCAAGATGAGTGCCAAAGTGAGTGCCAAGGCGAGTGCCAAGGTGGTTGTCACGGTGAGTACCAAGGTGAGTGCCAAGGTCAGTGCCAAAGTGAGTGCCAAGGTGAGTATCAAGGTGAGTGCCAAGGTAGTTGTCAAGGTGAGTGCCAAGGTGAGTGCCAAGGTGAGTGTCAAAGTGAGTGCCAAGGTGAATGCCAAGGTGAGTGCCAAAGTGAGTGCCAAGGTGAGTGCCAAGGTGGTTGTCACAGTGAGTGCCAAGGTGAGTGTCAAGGTGAGTGCCAAAGTAAGTGCCAAGTTGATTACCAAGGTGAGTACCAAGATGAGTGTCAAGGTGAGTGCCAAAGTGAGTGCCAAGTTGAGTGCCAAGGTGAGTGAGTGCCAAGATGGTTGTCAAGGTGAGTGCGAAGGTGAGTGTCAAAGTGAGTGCCAAGGTGAGTGCAAAGGTAAGTGCCAAGGTGAGTGCCAAAGTGAGTGTCAAGGTGAGTGCCAAGGTGGTTGTCAAGGTGAGTGCCAAGGTGAGTGCCAAGGTGAGTGCCAAGGTGAGTGCAAAGGTGAGTGCAAAGGTGAGTGTCAACGTGAATGGCAAGTTGAGTGCCAAGGTGAGTGCCAAGATAGTTGTCAAGGTGAGTGCCAAGGTGAGTGCCAAGGTGAGTGTCAAGGTGATTGTCAAGGTGAGTGTCAAGGTGAGTGTCAAGGTGAGTGCCAAGGTGAGTGCCAAAGTGAGTGTGAAGGTGAGTGCGAAGGTGACTTTGGACAGCCCTTGAAGAGAGAGAGAGAAAGAGAGAGAAATTCCCCTCAGATTACAGAACACAGATGTTCGCTGACGTTCAGAACAAAAATGTTCTTAGAGAACACATGATGAACGTGGCGGCCGTGAGATTGAACATTCCAGGAACTATAACTGTTCACATCTCACAAACCTTGTTCACTCAACTGGGAAAGGCTGAAGTTATCAACTTTGTGTGTGTGTGTGTGTGTGTGTGTGTGTGTGTGTGTGTGTGTGTGTGTGTGTGTGTGTGTGTGTGTGTGTGTGTGTGTTGTGTGTGTGTGTGTGTGTGTGTGTGTGTGTGTGTGTGTGTTGTGTGTTGTGTGTGTTGTGTGTGTGTGTGTGTGTGTGTGTGTGTGTGTGTGTGTGTGTGTTGTGTGTGTGTGTGTGTGTGTATGTTGTGTTTGTACTCACCTAGTTGTGGTTGCAGGGATCGATTCATAGCTCTTGGCTCCGCCTCTTCGCTGGTCGCTACTAGGTCCACTCTCTCCCTGCTCCATGAGCTTTATCATACCTCTTTTTAAAGCTATGTATGGATCCTGCCTCCACTTGATCATTCTCCACTTCCTGACAACTCTATGACTGAAGAAATACTTCCTAACATCCCTGTGACTCATCTAAGTCTTCAACTTCCAATTGTGACCCCTTGTTGTTGTGTCACATCTCTGAAACATCCTGTCCCTATCCAACCTGTCAACTCCTCTAAGTATTTTATATGTAATTATCATATTTCCCCTGTCCCTCCTGTCCTCCAGTGTCGTCAGGTCTATTTCCCCTTACCTTTCCTCGTAGGACATGCCCCTCAGTTCCGGGACTAGTCTTGTTGCAAACCTTTGCACTTTCTCTAATTTCTTTACGTGCTTGACCAGGTGTGGGTTCCAAACTGGTGCTGCATACTCAAGTATGGGCCTGACGTACACAGTGTACAGAGTCTTGAACGATTCTTTACTGAGTCTTGTCAGGCGCCCCCATAAGCTGCAGCAGCTATTTCTTTGATGTGCGCCTCAGGATCCTTTTCCTTGAGTGAAGTTTGCAGTCTTTGGCACCCTAGGCTTTACTCTGTCTGCGGTCTTCTTTGCCCTACCCCTATCTTCATGACTTTGCACTTGGTGGGGTTAAACTCCAGGAGCCAGTTGCTTGACCAGGCGTGCGGCCTGTCCAGATTTTCTTGTAGTCCTGCCTGATCCTCATCTGATTTAATTCTCCTCATCAACTTCACATCATCTGTAAACAGGGACACTTCTGAGTTATCCCTTCCTTCAAGTCATCCACATATACCAGAAACAAAACTGGTCCTAGGATTGACCCCTGTGGAACACCGCTCGTTACAGGTGCCCACTCTGACACCTCGCCACGTACCATCACTCGTTGTTGCCATCCTGACAGGTATTCCCTGATCCATTGCAGTGCCTTCCCTGTTATATCTGCCTGGTCCTCCAGCTTCTGCACTAATCTCTTGTGTAGAACTGTGTCAAAAGCCTTCTTACAGTCCAAGATAACGCAATCTACCCACCCTCTCTCTCTTGTCTTACTGCTGTCACCTTGTCATAAAACTTCAGTAGGTTTGTGGCACAGGTTATCCCGTCCCTGAAACCGTGCTGGTTGTCGTTGATAAGCTCCTTCCTTTCTAGGTGCTCCACCACTCTTGTCTTGATAATCTCCATGACTTTGCAAACAGTACATGTCAGTGACACTGATCTGTAGTATAATGCTTCGTGTCTGTCTCCTTTTTTAGAAATTGGGACTACATTTGCTGTCTTCCATACCTCAGGTAGTCGCCCTGTTTCGATAGATGTGTTGAAGATTGTTGTTAGTGGTACACATAGCTCCTCTGCTCCCTCCCACACGACCCATGGAGAGATGTTATCTAGTTCACTTAGCCTCTTCACCTCCTCCTCGGTTGTGTGTATTGTGTCCATCACTTGATGGTGTACCCCACCATTCCGGCTTTCCGGAGTCCTTCCTGTCTCCACTGTAAATACTTCTTAAATCTTGTGTTGAGCTCCTCACTTCTTGGTCATTTGTTGTGATCTTCCCTCCCTCCTTCCTTCCTCAGGCTGTGATTACCTGGTCTTTGACTGTTGTTTTCCTCCTGATGTGGCTGTACAACAGCTTCGGGTCAGACTTGGATTTCGCTGCTCTGTCATTTTCGTATTGTCGCTGGGCTTCCCTTCTTATCGGTGCATATTTGTTTCTGGCTCTTCGACTACTTTCCTTATTATCCTGGGTCCTTTTCCTTCTATACTTCTTCCATTCTCTAGCACACTTGGTTTTAGCCTCCCTGCACCTCCGGGTGAACCAAGGGCTCATCCTGGCCTTCCCATCATTCCTGTTACCCTTGGATACAAACCTCTCCTCAGCTTCCTTGCATATTGTTGTCACATATTCCATCATCTCATTTACTGACTTCCCTGCCAGTTCTCTGTCCCACTGAACCTCGTCAGGAAGTTCCTCATGTCTGCGTAGTTCCCTCTCTTGTAGTTTGGCTTTTCCCATCCTACTTCTGCTGCATCACTCTCTACTTGTAAATGTACTATGTATTCGAAGCTCAGGACCACGTGGTCACTAGCTCCGAGGGGCCTTTCATATGTGATGTCCTCACTGTATGTGTGTGTGTGTGTGTGTGTTTTATGCGAGTCGTGTTTTGTGTGTGTTGTGTATGGAGGGACTGATCCCCTCAAACTACTCAGTGTTTCCAGTATCAGCCTTCGTATCGAATTAATAAAGCCACTAGTAAGCGACACATCTTCACAATAAAGATACCCAAATGTTGTACAGGAATCTTACATACAAGGCAGTATGTGGACCAACATCTGAAAACGTGGAAATATTTACGTCCCTCACTGAGTCTTAAATAGATGATGAGAAACAAGATTTTGTTAAGTTTTGCTTTTCATGGAACTTAAGTTCACTTTCACCTGTCTCCAGCACTACCCACGTTCAGTTCTAGTGTATTGGAAGGTTGAAACAGTGGTAGTTAGTGTACCATAGTACCTTGACAATATTGACCTTGTATATAACAGTATGGTCGTCCACCTCCCTCAGGTATTCAAGGCTCTGCTGAAATGACTGATCTGTCCAGGCTGGGTCCAGGCTGGGTCCAGGCTGGGTCCAGGCTGGGTCCAGGCTGGGTCCAGGCTGGGTCCAGGCTGGGTCCAGGCTGGGTCCAGGCTGGGTCCAGGCGAGACATGAATCATCTTTCTCTGTTCTCTATTCTGTCAAGAAGCCGTAGGTGAGATGCGGGGCAGGCAGTCCAAGAAAGTGGAGCATACTCGAGGTATGAGCGTAGATAATCTTGTAGCCTCTACTGTCAAGCAGATGCAAGATACGTCGAAGTGCTGTAAGCTTCCTGGCAGCCTTGTTTGCAAGATTTACAACGTGGTCTTCATGGCCAGTTTGGAGTCAAATTTCACCCCAAGGATATCAACTTCATCCCCGGGTACCATCACTCTACCATTCATTCTTACCATTGCTCTAGCATTATTATCATGGTGCCTAGAGACCATCATCATTTGTGTTTTCTCAGGAGCAAATGTTACCTGCTATCCTCTTCCCCAGGCTGATATAGCTGAAAGCTGATGTTTGATGCAGCTTAGACCAGCTGGTATTTTCTCTCTTGGATAAGTAGATGTCAGAGTACAGTCGTCTGCATATGTATGGGATTTAGAGATGAGATGAAGGTCATTTAAGTAGATATTCCATAACAATGGTCCAAGCACACTTCCCTGTGGCACACAATACTCGGTCGAAAGCATCAGCAATGTCCAGTGCTACTACACAGCTGACTCTGGATTCATCCAGTGACTGGTGTAAAATAATGAATCAGTTTAACAGCAGATCAGCAGCAGAGTGGTAGGGCTTACCTTATCTGGTTCCCTTGCTGGATCAGGAACTTGCATCTAACCAGAAGTATTCAGCACTGCTGATAGAGACGGTCCCATCCTACCTTTTACAGGCAGAAAAAAATCATCAGGTGAATAACTTTGCCAGTCCTTAACCAAGAACCACCAGGTCTTGGAGACCACTCTACCTGATGCCAGTTTTCTTTTTGTGTCAGCCTCCTGTCTAGTGATGGCCTGCTTTTGGACATCTTCCATCTGCCTATAGGCATGCCTATGCAGGTTCCTGTTAAAGATAGTGGGATGCCTCTTGTCCCTTCTCCAAGCCTTGTACTTAGCAGAAGCTGCTACTCCAAAACGAAAGCCAAACCAAAACTGATCTGAAAGCTTCGCCACGTACTGCCAGTAAGGGATGTGTTTGTGTTGAGATTAAGGATGTGTTTAGGGAAGGTATTTACTTGGTTGTCGACATCACCTTCGAGAAGAACATTCCAATCAGAGGTGGCGATCTCAGAGCAAATGGCTGGCCAGTTTCCTCTCTCCCACAGCCAGGTTGTGAGTGTAGATTCTTCACCTCGTTCTTGTAGAATCTTCAGTGTGGTTTAGACAGTCTTGTGGTCGGATGATCCAACATAACCAAGGGACTGACAAGCGACTCTGCCTCCAGATAGATCACTACTGGGTCAAGGGAGTAGAGAGGTCAATATTTATGTCAAACACTGCAAGAAGATCATCAAAGTCTCTCAGTATAAGATGTTCATTGAGGTCACCAACAATTATAATATGTTGACATTTATGTTGAAGTAGAAGGAAGTCAACATTTTACATTAGGTAGTTGATGGGTCTGCATGTTGCCACTCAGGTCTGTACATTGTACATGTTAGTACAGAGGTAGTTGATGGGTCTGCATGATGTCACTCAGGTCTGTACATTGTACATGTTAGTACAGAGGTAGTTGATGGGTCTGCATGATGTCACTCAGGTCTGTACATTGTACATGTTAGTACAGAGGTAGTTGATGGGTCTGCATGATGTCACTCAGGTCTGTACATTGTACATGTTAGTACAGAGGTAGTTGATGGGGGTCTGCATGTTGCCACTCAGGTCTTTTCATTGTACATGTTAGTACAGAGGTAGTTCATGGGTCTGCATGTTGCCACTCAGGTCTGTACATTGTACATGTTAGTACAGAGGTAGTTGATGGGTCTGCATGTTGCCACTCAGGTCTGTACATTGTACATGTTAGTACAAAGGTAGTTGATGGGTCTGCATGTTGCCACTCAGGTCTGTACATTGTACATGTTAGTACAGAGGTAGTTGATGGGTCTGCATGTTGCCACTCAGGTCTGTACATTGTACATGTTAGTACAGAGGTAGTTGATGGGTCTGCATGTTGCCACTCAGGTCTGTACATTGTACATGTTAGTACAAAGGTAGTTGATGGGTCTGCATGTTGCCACTCAGGTCTGTACATTGTACATGTTAGTACAGAGGTAGTTGAAGGGATCTGCATGTTGCCACTCAGGTATGTACATTGTACATGTTAGTACAGAGGTAGTTGATGGGTCTGCATGTTGCCACTCAGGTCTGTACATTGTACATGTTAGTACAGAGGTAGTTGATGGGTCTGCATGTTGCCACTCAGGTCTGTACATTGTACATGTTAGTACAGAGGTAGTTGATGGGTCTGCATGTTGCCACTCAGGTATGTACATTGTACATGTTAGTACAGAGGTAGTTGATGGGTCTGCATGTTGCCACTCAGGTCTGTACATTGTACATGTTAGTACAGAGGTACTAGTGTTTATACATATCTTGAAGATTATTATTTCAAGGTAATTAGGGATAACAACATCAATAACCTAGGCAGGGATACATTTAGAAAAGCATACATCATCACTACCTTGACCATGTGTCTCTCTCTCTCTGTCTTCCTGTCTCACTCTTTTTCTCTCACTGTCTCTCTCGCAGGGATGGAGATGAGAGACATTGAGAGATATTAACGGAACTCATTGTTTCAGAACCACCAAAGTGTCACGCTCGCTGTTTTTATCCACTGTTTTTATAGTGTTTTTTGTTGTGTTCCTTGTGTTTGATAGAAGTATTCCTCAAGTCTGCGTGAGTTTTATCGGCAAGTTTGAAATGTGCGGAAGTTGAGGTGAGACTTACGGTACCCTTGAAACACTCTTCCGTGTGTGTGTACTCACCTAGTTGTGGTTGCAGGGGTCGAGTCATGGTGTGTGTGTGTGTGTACTCACCTAGTTGTGGTTGCAGGGGTCGATTCATGGTGTGTGTGTGTGTGTGTACTCACCTAGTTGTGGTTGCAGGGGTCGAGTCATGGTGTGTGTGTGTGTGTACTCACCTAGTTGTGGTTGCAGGGGTCGAGTCATGGTGTGTGTGTGTACTCACCTAGTTGTGGTTGCAGGGGTCGATTCATGGTGTGTGTGTGTGTGTGTACTCACCTAGTTGTGGTTGCAGGGGTCGAGTCATGGTGTGTGTGTGTGTGTGTGTGTACTCACCTAGTTGTGGTTGCAGGGGTCGAGTCATGGTGTGTGTGTGTGTGTGTACTCACCTAGTTGTGGTTGCAGGGGTCGAGTCATGGTGTGTGTGTACTCACCTAGTTGTGGTTGCAGGGGTCGAGTCATGGTGTATGTGTATGTGTGTGTACTCACTTAGTTGTGGTTGCAAGGGTCGAGTCATGGTGTGTGTGTGTGTGTGTGTGTGTGTAAACTCACCTAGTTGTGGTTGCAGGGGTCGAGTCATGGTGTATGTGTATGTGTGTGTACTCACCTAGTTGTGGTTGCAGGGTCGAGTCATGGTGTGTGTGTGTGTTGTGTACTCACCTAGTTGTGGTTGCAGGGGTCGAGTCATGGTGTGTGTGTGTGTGTGTGACTCACTAGTTGAGTTGCAGGGTCGAGTCATGGTGTGTGTGTGTGTGTGTGTGTGTGTGGTTCGGTGTTGTGTGTGTTGTGTTACAGTAGTGTGTATGAGGTGTGGTCATAGTGTGTGTGTTGATGGTGATACAGTTTGATAGGTACGAGTCATGGGTGAAGAGATAGAGAGATTTCCATATTGGGCAGCAGAGCATATGGGTTCGTGGGTATACCTGTGTAGAGGGTTTGGGGTCATGTGGTGAGGTCTGATAGGCTTCGTGGTAGTCAGGCTGGATCATACCAGTCTGTTACTGCGAGAATTAAGGAGTTGACCTTAAGTGAGTACATGATACCAGTTCAGGGTAATGCAGGGTCAACAGTCTAGGGTACGACAGTAGAGTACAGATCGGCACAGTGCAGAGTCATTCAAGTTCAGGGTCAACAGTTGCAGGGTCACACAGTGCAGGTCACACAGTGACAGGGTCACTACAGTAGCCAGGGTACACGAGTGCAGGGTCACACAGTTCAGGGTCACACAGTGCAGGGTCACACAGTGCAGGGTCACACAGTTCAGGGTCACACAGTGCAGGGTCACACAGTGCAGGGTCACACAGTTCAGGGTCACACAGTGCAGGGTCACACAGTGCAGGGTCACACAGTGCAGGGTCACACAGTGCAGGGTCACACAGTGCAGGGTCACACAGTGCAGGGTCACACAGTGCAGGGTCACACAGTGCAGGGTCACACAGTGCAGGGTCACACAGTGCAGGGTCACACAGTGCAGGGTCACACAGTGCAGGGTCACACAGTGCAGGGTCACACAGTGCAGGGTCACACAGTGCAGGGTCACACAGTGCAGGGTCACACAGTGCAGGGTCACACAGTGCAGGGTCACACAGTGCAGGGTCACACAGTCAGGGTCACACAGTGCAGGTCACACAGTGCAGGGTCACACAGTGCAGGGTCACACAGTGCAGGGTCACACAGTGCAGGGTCACACAGTGCAGGGTCACACAGTGCAGGGTCACACAGTGCAGGGTCACACAGTGCAGGGTCACACAGTGCAGGGTCACACAGTGCAGGGTCACACAGTGCAGGGTCACACAGTGCAGGGTCACACAGTGCAGGTCACACAGTGCAGGGTCACACAGTGCAGGGGTCACACAGTGCAGCACACAGTGCAGGTCACACAGTGCAGGGTCACACAGTGCAGGGTCACACTGTCACAGCAGTCGGTCACAGTGCAGGTCACACAGTGTCAATGAGGATCACACAGTGCAGGGTCACACAGTGTTCACACAGTCAGGGTCACACAGTGCAGGGTCACACAGTGCAGGGTCACACAGTGCAGGGTCACACAGTGCAGGGTCACACAGTGCAGGGTCACACAGTGCAGGTCACACAGTGAGGTCACACAGTGCAGGGTCACACAGTGCAGGGTCACACAGTGCAGGGTCACACAGTGCAGGGTCACACAGTGCAGGGTCACACAGTGCAGGGTCACACAGTGGGTCAAGTGAGGTCACACAGTGCGGATGTCACGTGCCAGGATCACACTGCAGGTCACAGTGCAGGTCACAGTGCAGGATCACACAGTCAGGATCACAAGAGGTCACAGTGCAGGATCACACAGTCAGGTCACACAGTGCAGGTCAACACAGTCAGGATCACTCAGTCCAGGATCACACAGTCCAGGATCACTCAGTCCAGGATCACACAGTCCAGGATCACTCAGTCCAGGATCACACAGTCCAGGATCACTCAGTCCAGGATCACACAGTCCAGGATCACACAGTCCAGGATCACACAGTCCAGGATCACACAGAGTCTGGGATCACACAGTCCAGGATCACACAGTCCAGGATCACACAGTCCAGGATCACACAGTCCAGGATCTCACAGAGTCTGGGACCACACAGTCCAGTATCACAAACAGTCCAGAATCACACAGTTCAGGATCACACAGAGTCTGGGATCACACAGTCCTGGATCACACAGTCCAGGATCTCACAGAGTCTGGGATCACACAGTCCAGGATCACACAGTCCAGGATCACACAGTCCAGGATCACACAGTCCAGGATCACACAGTCCAGGATCACACACAGTCCAGGATCACACAGTCCAGGATCACACAGAGTCTGGGATCACACAGTCCAGGATCACACAGTCCAGGATCACACAGTCCAGGATCACACAGAGTCTGGGATCACACAGTCCAGGATCACACAGTCCTGGATCTCACAGAGAATGGGAGAGACTGACACAGCTAGAAGACAAGAGTGAAATTGAGAGAAATCTCAACTTCTTCTCATATGCAAATTCCTAGTTTAATTAAAACATCTAGTATCGGGTCTTTGAATATCGCAGACACTGACACTGTGTTCAGTGAGTCATTAAGACACAGCTTCAAGACACAATACTACAGACATCTCCTACTCTCTGATAGAACTCTAAATCCACTTGACTTCGAAGAAGCCATTGATTGCATAACCATGCACTCTGCCCCAGACCCATTGACTGCATGAACAAGCTAGCACCAGACCAGCCTGGATGACCAGGCTAGCATCAGACCAGCCTGGTTGACCAGGCTAGCACCAGACCTGCCTGGTTGACCAGGCTAGCACCAGACCAGCCTGGTTGACCAGGCTAGCACCAGACCTGCCTGGTTGACCAGGCTAGCACCAGACCAGCCTGGTTGACCAGGCTAGCACCAGACCAGCCTGGTTGACCAGGCTAGCACCAGACCAGCCTGGTTGACCAGGCTAGCACCAGACAAACCTGCTACCAGCAGGCTACAACTTACTACAGCCACACCTTAGTGCCTACTTTCCTAGCTTCTAATCTAACATAGCTTCTAACCTATCATCTAACCTAACATAGCTTCTAACCTATCATCTAACCTAACATAGCTTCTAACCTATCATCTAACCTAACATAGCTTCTAACCTATCATCTAACCTAACAGATTCTAACCTAACCTAAAAACATATTTTGTTATAGTTCCTAACTACCTGCATTACCTAGCAACAGATAAAGTTATTTAGTTACCTAGGTAGGGAAGAGATATTCTTCCTATTTCTGCTCCCTATTTATTCTCCCTATTTTTTCTCCATATTTCTTCTCCCTATTTCTTCTCCCTATTTCGTAATTCCTTATTTCGTCTGCGCACATTTATTTATATTATCTCTTGTGTTCGTCCTGACTTTATTTTCTTCTCTCTTTAACCCCCCTATCTCACTCTCTCTTCCCTCCTATCTCCCTCTCTCCCTTCCCTCCCATCTCCCTCTCTTTTTCTCCCTCAGCTTCCTTCTCCTCCCTTCACGAACTTACATCCTCACCCTGCTCTCTCCTCACGAAGGTCTACCCCACATCTACTCATCTCCTCACTTCTCTTTCTTACTTCACTGTTCAAATCCTCCTCATCCTTCCGTGATATGACGCCCTTACAGCTTCCCTTGTCTCCCTCTCCATTGCATTACTTCCCCTCCTTGTCTTCCCTCATCTCCCATTGAGATGACTCCCCCTCTGTCTCCCTCTCCCATTGAATAACTCCCCCCTTGTCTCCCTTCTCCCCTTCGAGATGATTTCCCCTAATGTCTCCTCTCCCTTGCAGATGATTTCCCCTCATGTCTCCTCTCTCCCATTGATAATACTCCCCCCTTGTCTCCCCCTCTCTCCTCTCCTCCTGTCCCACTGTTCTCCATCCCAGTTGCTCCCCTCTTCTCCACTCCTGAGACAGCACTTCACACTGTAACATCCTCACTCATCCTTCAGAGTACAGGCACTGTACTTCCCACCTCCAGTACTGTAACATCCTCACTCATCCTTCAGAGAGTACAGCACTGTATCTTCCCACCTCCAGAACTGTAACATCCTCACTCATCCTTCAGAGTACAGACAGCTGTACTTCCCACCTCCAGTACTGTAACATCCTCACTCATCCTTCAGAGTACAGACACTGTACTTCCACCAGCACTGTGTTTGAGATAGACTTGCCTAGCATGGGCCAGTAGGCCTCCTTCAGTGCTCCTGTGTTCTTAGGTTCTTATGTAAGAACAGGTTCATAGGGGTCAACATCCTAGTTCTTCATTGTTCTTGTGAGTTTTTCTTCCTAGGTGTGAGGGTGAGAGAGAGAGAGAGAGAGAGATAACAGAAGTTAAATGACATTAGTCTGATCTCCAGAGGTCACTCTCTCACTCTCTCTCTCTCTCTCTCTCTCTCCTCTCTCTCTCTCTCTCTCTCTCTCTCTCTTCATTCTTTCTCTTTCACTCTCACTCTCTCTCATTCTCATTTTCTCTCTAACTCTCACTCACTCTTTCATTCTCTTTTCACTCTCTGTCTCTCACTCTCTTTAATTCTGCCTGTGTATCTGTCTATCTGTCTCTCTCTCACTCTCTCTCTTTTTCGCTCATTCTCTCACTCACTCTCTCTCACTCTCTCACTCTCTCTCTCTCTCTCATTCTCTCTCTCACTCTCTCTCACTCTCACTCTCTTACTCTCTCACTCTCTCACTCTCTCACTCACTCTCACTCTCTCTCTTTTTCTCACTCTCACTCTCTTACCCTCTCTCTCTCTCTCTCTCTCTCTCTCTTTCATTCTTTCTCTTTCACTCTCACTCTCTCTCATTCGCATTTTCTCTCTCTAACTCACTCTTTCATTATCTTTTTCACATTCTCTCTGTCTCTCACTCTCTTTAATTCTCTCTGTGTATCTGTCTTTATCTCACTCTCACTCTCTCTTTCACTCTCTCACTCACTCTCACTCTCTCTCACTCTCGCTCTCTTACTCTCTCACTCTCACTCTCACTCACTCTCACTCTCTCTCACTCTCACTCTCTTACTCTCTCACTCTCACTCACACTAAAAAGGTTCTCATTCAGAGTCTAAAAAGGAACAAATTGAACATCTAAATGAATAGAATAAACCGGGATTCGAACCGTGGTCCCTGCTAGTAGGTGGCTCAGCCTCGTATTCATCTGGTACACATGTTCACCTCATGTTCACCTGGTACACATGTTCACCTCATGTTCAAGCCTGGTACACATGTTCACCTCATGTTCAAGCCTGGTACACATGTTCTCCTCATGTTCACCTGGTACACATGTTCACCTCATGTTCACCTGGTACACATGTTCACCTCATGTTCAAGCCTGGTACACATGTTCACCTCATGTTCAAGCCTGGTACACATGTTCTCCTCATGTTCACCTGGTACACATGTTCACCTCATGTTCACCTGGTACACATGTTTACCTCATGTTCACCTGGTACACATGTTTACCTCATGTTCAAGCCTAGTACACATGTTCTCCTCATGTTCACCTGGTACACATGTCCTCATGTAACCTGGTACAATGTTCACTCATGTTCACCTGAACATGCTCTCATGTTCACCTGTACACATGTTCACCTCATGTTCACCTGGTACACATGTTCTCCTCATGTTCACCTGTACACATGTTCACCTCATGTTCACCTGGTAACATGTTCCCATGTTGCCTGGTCACATGCTCCATGTTCACCTAGTACACATGTTCACCTCATGTTCACCTGATACACATGTTCCCCTCATGTTCACCTGGTACACATGTTCACCTGGTACACATGCTCACCTCATGTTCACCTGGTACACATGTTCACCTGGTACACATGTTCACCTGGTACACATGTTCACCTGGTACACATGTTCACCTGGTACACATGTTCACCTGGTACACATGTTCACCTGGTACACATGTTCACCTGGTACACATGTTCACCTGGTACACATGTTCACTTGGTACACTGTAATCTAACCTGACAATGTCTACTCGGTACACTCATGTTAACTCTTTCTGGTACCATGTTCATGTACCATGTTACCTTATTTGGTATACATGTTACCATGTACACATGTTCATGTACCATGTATGTACTTATGTAACTCGTGTATTCAGTGTACTCTCAGGTAACTAGATATTCAGTTACATTCAGGTACTGATATCTTGGTACTCATTACAGTGTATATCTCAGTGTATATATCAGTGTATATCTCAGTGTATATCTTAGTGTATATCTCAGTGTACATCTCAGTGTATATCTTAGTGTATATCTTAGTGTTATCTAGTGATATCTCAGTGTATATCTCAGTGTATATCTCAGTGTATATCTTAGTGTATATCTCAGTGTACATCTCAGTGTATATCTCAGTGTATATCTTAGTGTATATCTCAGTGTATATCTCAGTGTATATCTCAGTGTATATCTCAGTGTATATCTTAGTGTATATCTCTAGTGTAAATCTCAGTGTATATCTCAGTGTATATCTTAGTGTATATCTCAGTGTATATCTTAGTGTATATCTCAGTGTATATCTCAGTATATATCTCAGTGTATATCTCAGTGTATATCTCAGTGTATATCTCAGTGTATATCTCAGTGTATATTTCAGTGTATATCTTAGTGTATATCTCAGTATATATCTTAGTGTATATCTCAGTGTATATCTCAGTGTATATCTCAGTGTATATCTCAGTGTATATCTCAGTATATATCTCAGTATATATTTCAGTGTATATCTCAGTGTATATCTCAGTATATTTCTAAGTGTATATCTCAGTGTATATCTCAGTGTATATCTCAGTGTATATCTCAGTGTATATCTTAGTGTATATCTCAGTGTATATCTCAGTGTATATCTCAGTGTATATCTTAGTGTATATCTCAGTGTATATCTCAGTGTATATCTCAGTATATATCTCAGTGTATATCTTAGTATATATCTCAGTGTATATCTCAGTGTATATCTCAGTGTATATCTCAGAGTATATCTCAATATATATCTGAGATATACTAGTGTATATCTCAGTGTATATACACTGAGAGGTGTATATCTCAGTGTATATACACTGAGTGTGTATATTGCAGTGTATATCACTAAGAGGTGTATTCTCAGTGTATATACACTGATAGGTGTATATCTCAGTGTATATACTAGAGTGTATATCTCAGTGTATATACACTGAGACGTGTATATCTCAGTGTATATACACTGAGTGGTGTATATCTCAGTGTATATACACTGAGTGGTGTATATCTCAGTGTATATACACTGATAGGTGTATATCTCAGTGTATATACACTGAGTGGTGTATATCTCAGTGTATATACACTGAGATGTGTATATCTCAGTGTATATACACTAAGAGGTGTATATCTCAGTGTATATACACTGAATGGTGTATATCGCAGTGTATATACACTAAGAGGTGTATATCTCAGTGTATATACACTGATAGGTGTATATCTCAGTGTATATACACTGAGAGGTGTATATCTCAGTGTATATACACTGAGAGGTGTATATCTCAGTGTATATACACTGAGAGGTGTATATCTCAGTGTATATACACTGAGAGGTGTATATCTCAGTGTATATACACTGAGTGGTGTATATCTCAGTGTATATACACTGAGATGTGTATATCTCAGTGATATACACTGAGTGGTGTATATCTCAGTGTATATACACTGAGATGTTTATATCTCAGTGTATATACACTAAGAGGTGTATATCTCAGTGTATATACACTGAGTGGTATAATCTCAGTGTATTGAGAGTGTATCTCAGTGATATACACTGAGTGTGACTATGTAGTGTATACACTGGAGGTAATCCAGTGTCATATACACTGAGTCATTAAATAGCTATTTTAGGTATTACAGTATCTTGACTGATGACCCGGTGTAGGCTGCACTGCAGTGCAGCAGCAGTAACAGTAGTCCAGCAGCGACCAGCGTAACGTGGTCAGCAGCAGCAGCAGCGGCAGCAGCAGAGTGCAGTCAGTAGCAGCAGCAGCAGCAGTAGTGGCAGCAGGCAGTGCAGTAGCAGCAGCGGTAACGGCAGCAGCGGCAGGCAGGCGTACGTAGCAGTAACGGTAGTGCAGCGGCGAGAGGCAGCATGCGGTACGGTAGCAGCAGCGGCAGCATACGGTCAGTCAGAAGGCGTAGCAGTAACAATGTCAGCGGCAGCAGTAGCAGTAACAGTAGACAGCACGCGTAGCAGTAACAGTAGTCAGCAGCAGCAGCAGCGTAGCAGCAGCAGTAACGGTAGTCAGCAAGCAGTGCGAAACAGTGTTAGCAGCAGCAGCAGCAGTTGCAGTAACAGTAGCACCAGCGCGCAGTAGCGGTAACATAGTCAGCAGCAGTAGCAGTAACAGTAGTCAGCAGCAACAGTAGCAGTAACAGTAGTCAGCAGTAGCAGTAGCAGCAGCAGTGGTAACAATGTCAGCAGCGAGCGTAGCAGAAAGTGCAGCAGCAGCAGCAGTAGCAGTAACAGTGTCAGCAGCAGGCAGCAGCAGCAGCAGTAACATTAGTCAGCAGCAGCAGTAGCAGTAACAGTAGTCAGCAGGAGCAGCAGCAGCAATAGCAGAAACAGTAATCAGCAGTAGCAGTAGCAGCCGTAGTAGCAGCAAAAGCAGCAGCAGTAGCAGTAACAGTAGTCAGCAGCAGCAGTAGCAGTAACAGTAGTCAGCAGCAGCAGCAGCAGCAGTAGCAATAACTGTTGTCAGCAGCAGCAGCAGTAACAGTAGCAGCAGCAGTAGCAGTAACAGTAGTCAGCAGCAGGCAGTAGCAGTAGCAGCAGCAGCAGTAGCAGTAGCAGCAGCAGCAGCAGTAGCAGTAACAGTAGTCAGCAGGAGCAGCAGCAGCAGCAGCAGTAGCAGTAACAGTAGTCAGCAGCAGCAGTAGCAGTAACAGTAGTCAGCAGGAGCAGCAGCAGCGGCAGCAGCGGCAGCAGTAGCAGTAACAGTAATCAGCGTAGCAGTGGCACGCAGTAGCGCAAAGCAGCAGTAGCAGTAACAGTAGTCAGCAGGCAGCAGGTAGCAATAACGTAGTCACGCGGCAGCAGCGGTAGCAATAACAGTAGTCAGCAGCAGCAGCGGCGAGTAGCAATAACAGTAGTCAGCAGCAGCGCGTAGGCAATAACGGTAGTCAGCAGTAGCAGTGCAGCGCAGGCGGTAGCGCAGTAGCAGCAGCAGTAGCAGTAACAGTAGTCAGCAGCAGCAGCAGCAGTAGCAGTAGTCAGCAGCAGCTGCAGCAGTAGCAGTAGTTAGCAGCAGCAGCAGTAGCAGCAGCAGCAGCAGCAGCAGCAGTAGCAATAACAGTAGTCAGTAGCAGCAGCAGCAGCAGTAGCAATTGTTAGCAGCAGCAGCAGCAGTAACAGTATTCAGCAGCAGCAGCAGCAGCAGCAGCAGCAGCAGCAGCAGCAGCAGCAGTAGCAGCAGCAGTAACATTAGTCAGCAGCAGCAGTAGCAATAACTGTAGTTAGCAGCAGCAGCAGCAGCAGTAGCAGCAGCAGTAACAGTAGTCAGCAGCAGCAGCAGTAGCAATAACAGTGAGTTACGCAGCAACGGCAGCAGTAGCGCAGCAGTAACGGTAGTCAGCAGCAGCAGCGTAGCAATAACAGTGTTACGCAGCAGCAGCAGCACGCGCAGCGTAGCAATAACAGTAGTTAGCAGCAGCGGCAGCAGCAGCAGCGTAAGCAAAGAGTAGTTACAGCAGCAGCGTAGCAGTAACAGTAGTCAGCAGCAGCAGCAGTAGCAATAACAGTAGTTAGCAGCAGCAGCAGCAGCAGTAGCAGCAGCAGTAACAGTAGTCAGCAGCAGCAGCAGTAGCAATAACAGTAGTTAGCAGCAGCAGCAGCAAGCAGTAGCAATAACAGTAGTCAACAGCAGCAGCAGCAGCAGCAGCAACGGAGCAGGCAGCAGCAGCAGCAGTAGCAGTAACAGTAGTCAGCAGCAGCAGCAGTAGCAATAACAGTAGTTAGCAGCAGCAGCAGCAGCAGTAGCAGTAACAGTAGTCAGCAGCAGCAGCAGCAGCAAGCAGCAGCAGCAGCAGCAGTAACAGTAGTCAGCAGCAGCAGCAATAACAGTAGTTAGCAGCAGCAGCAGCAGCAGTAGCAGCAGCAGTAACAGTAGTCAGCAGCAGCAGCAGTAGCAATAACAGTAGTTAGCAGCAGCAGCAGCAGCAGCAGCAGTAGCAATAACAGTAGTTAGCAAGCAGCAGCAGTAGCAATAACAGTAGTTAGCAGCAGCAGCAGTAGCAGTAACAGTAGTCAGCAGCAGCAGCAGCAGCAGCAGCAGCAGTAAAAGTAGTCAGCAGCAGCAGCAGTAGCAATAACAGTAGTTAGCAGCAGCAGCAGTAGCAGTAACAGTAGTCAGCAGCAGCAGGCAGCAGCAGCAGGATAAAGTAGTCAGCAGAAGCAGCAGTAGCAATAACAGTAGTCAGCAGCAGCAGCAGTAGCAGTAACAGTAGTCAGCAGCAGCAGTAGCAGCAGCAGCAGTAGCAGCAGCAGCAGTAGCAGCAGCAGTAAAAGTAGTCAGCAGCAGCAGCAGTAGCAATAACAGTAGTTAGCAGCAGCAGTAGCAATAACAGTAGTTAGCAGCAGCAGCAGTAGCAGTAACAGTAGTCAGCAGCAGCAAGAGTCTACTCAAGATAGTCATCAGTCCACGTAGCCTCACACTCAACAAATCAGTAAGTAAGTTTACTGTACACTAGCCACACTTGTATCAACAAATCAGTAAGTAAGTTTACTGTACACTAGCCACACTTGTATCAACGAATCATAGCTAATCTATTCATTAATACTAGGAGCAAAAACTAGTTAGTTTTATCTGCCAGAACACCACAAAGTTCCTGTTCTCTCTAACTAGATTATAGGATGGTAATATTTGTGTCTTCAAGGTACTAAGATGTTTGGTCGTCTTGGAAGATGTTTGGATAAGATAGTGCGGTGTTTGGTGGTGTTTTTATGTGAAGTTTATGGATGAGGTGAGCATGTGTTTGGTCACTCTCACCTTCACACACACACACACACACACACACACACACACAAAACACACCACACACACACACACACACACACAAGGAGAAACTGGATCTAGTAGCAATTCTGAAGAGGCTGGACCTGGAGCTGAGAATCGACCCCTACATCAACAAATAGATTAACACACACACAAGGCAAGGAGCTGCGATTCGACCCATGCAACCATAATAAAGTGAGTACACACACACACACATACACACACACACTCACACACTCACACACACACACACACACACACACACACACACACACAAACAATATGAACACTTATTAGTCAAAGATTAATACAAATTTACAGATAGAACAACAAATATATAAAACTAAATGGAAGAGTTAGAGACGATAACCCAGACATCACAGCTCTCATAGAGAAAAAGCCGCAGGAATATCATATGCGATTTTAACGACTAGGCATTAGGGAAATAGAACATTAATGAAGAGCCTTGTAACTGGGAATAGACTAGAGACAAATGCCCAGTTACCTAGGAATTGCAAGTAACTTATACAAGCAGGTAACTATGCAGTCAACTCTATTATAAAGCTCCTCTCTCAAGACTGTGGTACTGACTACCTTCTATCATGACTGTGGCACTGATTACTTCTATCATGACTGTGGTACTGACTACCTTCTATAATGACTGTGGTACTGACTACCTTCTTTCATGACGGTGGCACTGATTACCTTCTATCATGACTGTGGGACTGACTACCTTCTATCATGACTGTGGTACTGACTACCTTCTATCATGACTGTGGCACTGATTACCTTCTATCATGACTGTGGTACAGACTACCTTCTATCATGACTGTGGTAATAACCACCTTTTATCATGACTGTGGTACTGACTACCTTCTATCATGACTGTGGTACTGACTACCTTCTATCATGACTGTGGTACTGACTACCTTCTATCATGACTGAGGTACTGATTACCTTCTTTCATGACTGTGGTACTGACTACCTTCTATCATGACTGTGGTACTGACTACCTTCTATCATGACTGTGGTACTGACTACCTTCTATCATAGCTGGGGGACTGACTGCCTTCTATGATGACTGTGGTACTGACTACCTTCTATCATGACTGAGGTACTGACTACCTTCTATCATGCCTGAGGTACTGACTACCTTCTATCATGACTGTGGTACTGACTACCTTCTATCATAGCTGGGACTGACTCCTTCTATGATGACTGTGGTACTGACTACCTTCTATCATGACTGAGGTACTGACTACCTTCTATCATGCCTGGGTACTGACTACCTTCTATCATGATTGTGGTACTGACTACCTTCTATCATGACTGTGGTACTGACTACCTTCTATCATGACTGAGGTACTGACTACCTTCTATCATGACTGTGGTACTGACTACCTTCTATCATGATTGTGGTACTGACTACCTTCTATCATGACTGAGGTACTGACTACCTTCTATCATGACTGTGGTACTGACTACCTTCTATCATGACTGTGGTACTGTCTACCTTCTATCATGACTGTGGTACTGACTACCTTCTATCATGACTGAGGTACTGACTACCTTCTATCATGACTGTGGTACTGACTACCTTCTATCATGACTGTGGTACTGACTACCTTCTATCATGAATGTGGTACTGACTACCTTCTATCATGACTGTGGTACTGTCTACCTTCTATCATGACTGTGGTACTGACTACCTTCTATCATGACTGAGGTACTGACTACTTTCTATCATGACTGTGGTACTGACTACCTTCTATCATGACTGTGGTACTGACTACCTTCTATCATGACTGTGGTACTGACTACCTTCTATCATGACTGAGGTACTGACTACCTTCTATCATGACTGTGGTACTGTACTACCTTCGATCATGACTGTGGTACTGACTACCTTCTATCATGACTGAGGTACTGACTACCTTCTATCATGACTGAGGTACTGACTACCTTCTATCATGACTGAGGTACTGACTACCTTCTATCATGACTGAGGTACTGACTACCTTCTATCATGACTGTGGTACTGACTACCTTCTATCATGACTGAGGTACTGACTACCTTCTATCATGACTGAGGTACTGACTACCTTCTATCATGACTGAGGTACTGACTACCTTCTATCATGACTGAGGTACTGACTACCTTCTATCATGACTGTGGTACTGACTACCTTCTATCATGACTGAGGTACTGACTACCTTCTATCATGACTGTGGTACTGACTACCTTCTATCATGACTGTGGTACTGAATCATGACGTGTGTGTACATGACGTGTGTGTACATGACGTGTGTGTACATGACGTGTGTGTACATGACGTGTGTGTACATGACGTGTTGAGTGTGTACATGACGGTTGAGTGTGTACATGACGTGTGTATACATGACGTGGCGTGTGAGTACATGACGTGTGTGTAGGTGACGTGGGAGTACGTGGTGTGTATGTGGCGTGTGAGTACATGACGTGTGTGTAGGTGACGTGCGTGTACATGACGTGTGTGTGTATATCACGTGTGTGTACATGACGTGTTGTGTGTGTTTTCACAAAATTCAGGTACCCCTAACAGGTATCAAGAACCCCTCACCAACATCAAGAACCCTCCATCAGTATCATGAACTTTATACAAGTATCAAGAACCAATCACTGGCATCAAGAACCCATCACTAACAAGAACCCATCACTGGCATCAAGAACGCAGCACTGGCATCAAGAACCCATCACCATCAAGAACCCATCACTGGCATCAAGAACCCATCACTGGCATCAAGAGCCCATCACTGGAATCATGAACACATCACTGGCATCAAGAACCTATCACTGGCATCAAGAACCCATCACATCACCATAAAGAACCCATCACCATCAAGAACCCATCACCATCAAGAACCCATCACCATCAAGAACCCATCACTCGCATCAAGAACCCATCACTGGCATCAAGAGCCCATCACTGGCATCAAGAACCCATCACTGGCATCATGAACCCATCACTGGTATCATGAACCCATCACTGGCATCATGAACCCATCACTGGCATCAAGAACCCATCACTGGCATCATGAACCCATCACTGGCATCAAGAACCCATCACTGGCATCATGAACCCATCACTGGCATCAAGAACCCATCACTGGCATCAAGAGCCCATCACTGGCATCAAGAACCCATCACTGGCATCATGAACCCATCACTGGCATCATGAACCCATCACTGGCATCATGAACCCATCACTGGCATCATGAACCATCACTGGCATCATGAAACCATCACTGGCATCATGAACCCATCACTGGTATCATGAACCCATCACTGGCATCATGAACCCATCACTGGCATCATGAACCCATCACTGGCATCATGAACCCATCACTGGCATCATGAACCCATCACTGGCATCATGAACCCATCACTGGCATCACGAACCCATCACTGGCATCATGAACCCATCACTGGCATCATGAACCCATCACTGGCATCAAGAACCCATCACTGGCATCATGAACCATAACTGGCATCATGAACCCATCACTGGCATCATGAACCCATCACCGGTATCATGAACCCATCACTGGCATCAAGAACCCATCACTGGCATCAAGAACCCATCACTGGCATCATGAACCATCACTGGCATCATGAACCCATCACTGGCATCAAGAACCATCACTGGCATCATGAACCATCACTGGCATCAAGAACCTCATACGTGGACAGAACCATCATGGTATCATGAACCCATCACTGGTATCATGGACCAGCAGGCAGCATCACTGGTATGGACCATCACACAGCCATCAGTGTAAAACCAGCACTGGCATGGTAGTGGCACCCAGCAGCAGACATGTATCATGACCAGCAAACAGATGGTAGTGACCACACAGCATGGTACTGGCACCTGCAGGCAGCAGGTAGTGTGCACCAGCAGGCAGCACTGGTATGCACCACATCATGACATGGTAGTGGCACCAGCAGCAGACTGGTATGACCAGCAGGCATCATGGATAGGTTTTTTTTTTTTTTTTTTTTTTTTTTTTTTTTTTTTTTTTTTTTTTTTTTTTTTTTTTTTTTTTTTTTTTTTTTTTTTTTTTTTTTTTTTTTTTTTTTTTTTTTTTTTTTTTTTTTTTTTTTTTTTTTTTTTTTTTTTTTTTTTTTTTTTTTTTTTTTTTTTTTTTTTTTTTTTTTTTTTTTTTTTTTTTTTTTTTTTTTTTTTTTTTTTTTTTTTTTTTTTTTTTTTTTTTTTTTTTTTTTTTTTTGGACCAGCAGGCAGCATGGTAGTGTGGACCAGCAGGAAGCATGGTAGTATGCAAGCAGCGCTTGGTAGTGTGCACCAGCAGGCAACATGGTAGTGTGACCAGCAGGCAGCATGGTAGTGTGCACCAGCAGGCAGCATGGTAGTGTGCACCAGCAGGCAGCATGGTAGTGTGCCAGCAGGCAGCATGGTAGTGTGGACCAGCACACAGCATGGTAGTGTGCACCAGCAGGCAGCATGGTAGTGTGCACCAGCAGGCAGCATGGTAGTGTGTACCAGCAGGCAGCATGGTAGTGTGCACCAGCACACAGCATGGTAGTGTGCACAGCACCAGCATGGTAGTGTGGACCAGCAGGCAGCATGGTAGTGTGCCCAGCAGGCAGCAAGGTAGT
>WNWK01010584.1:0-69418 GCA_009830355.1 Cherax destructor | reverse complement strand
AATAATAATTTTATTTTGACATGATACAAGGTTGTACTACATAGTTCTAGGTATACATGAGGTGTCCATGCCAAAAGCCCCTAATATGCTGAGCATTGTGGGCATTCTTAAAGTTAATTAACAGTAGAGTACATGGTAAAAAATTTTGGTTGATAATTTACAAAATAAGTATAATTGTGTATTTAGGTTGTGAAATTTGAATATAAGTTGAACATAATAATTTGTTAATTGCAGAAATGCAATTAATTAAATCAGATCACAAATTAAAATAATTACGTAGTTGTGGTCGATCACCATGCCCAGCCCTTCTAGGGCAGGGTAGGTACCAAGGCTGGAGCTTGCTACCATCTGCGGCTCGCAAGCCTGCCCTTCCCGTCAGCCTCCTTGGGGCGGGGAAGGTGGCAGACCAGAGGGGCCTGGCAACTATCTACCTACGTGCTTGTGGGCGAATATGGCTAGGCCTGGGACCAGTTGGTCCCACCGCTGAGGGGTACCCCCTCCCATGGGAGACTTAGGTCTCTGCTACTCCCACGCCAGGGAGCCGGAGCCGGGTCGCCATCTGGTAAAGACCCGGGCCGGGAGAATTCCCGGTGAATCAACACCTCCTCCTCCTACGTAGTTGTGTTGCAAGTATAGGTTATATGTTCATTAGATAAGTTACACAGAGTACAAGAGAGTGGATTATTTTATTTGTTAATGTTATAGAAACAGAGTTAGCTCAGTATGCATTATTTATGACAGGTTTTTACATTTAAGTGATTAATCAACTTTGTTGGTAATGTTAAATATTGTGCACTTAGGTTTGGGTGAGAAGGTGGTTTTTTAGCAGCACTTTGAATTGAGGTACAGACAGGGTGTCTTTGGCAATCACAGGTAATGAATTCCAAATTTTCGGGCCTTCAATGTGCATTGAGTTTTTGCATAGTGTTAGATGGACACGGGGAACATCGAGGAGTGATCTGTGTCTTGTGTTATGGTCATGTGTCCTGTTAAGGTTGGTAAGGAGAAGTTTGAGTGGTGGGTTAATATTTGAGTTTAGTGTTCTATGTATGTAATAGGCACAGTAAAAAGTATGGATGTTTTGTATGGTGAGTAAGTTTAGATTTTTGAATATCGGTGGAGTATGTTGTCTGGAGTGTGAATTTGTTATCAGCCCTACTCACACTATACTACTCACTCATCTATCCCTACCTCACATATGCCATTTGTACTTGGGGATCAACAGAAATTACCCACCTAAAGCCAATAATAACCCAACAAAAAGCCGCAGTAAGAATTATCACGCAATCCAATCTCAGGCAACACCCCCCCCCACTCTTCAAAGACCTAAATTTACTCACTGTCCAGAACATCCATACTTACTACTCTGCAATCTACATTTATAGAACCATAAATACCAACTTTAACCCTGAACTAAAACTCTTTCTTGAGAGTTGTGACAGGACCCATAGACATAATACCAGACACAAACATCTCTTTTTGACATTCCCCGTGTCTGGCTAAATCTATACAAAAATTCAATGTACATAAAAGGGCCTAAAATCTGGAACTCCCTGCCTGAAAACTCTAGAACTGCAGACACAACCTCCATTTTCAAAAGCACCGTTAAAAAACATCTTATCTCACTTACCAGTAGCTAACCACATGAAAACTACTTTATCTTGCACATAGTCACAACAAAATTACACTTATTGATATCTGTGATTTTCCCTTAATTTTGCACATGACTGTAGCCAAGATTCTAATACAACTATTGCTTCATAATTCTTAAGTTAGTCATAAGTTTGCCTAAGACACTCCAATATAGAAACTGTATCATGAAAACACGTCACCATTTCCATTAGTATATAAACTAATTGTTAAATTCTTTAATTTTTGTACTACCTCAATTTTATAAACCTAGTTAATCATTACAATTACCTAACCTTAATACCAGTATAATAATTGTATAGAGTAAGTTTGCCTGATTTACTCCAATATTGGAGCAAACCTAGCATGCCTAGCATGCCCAGGCATGCTAGGCATGCTAACGGCCATCTTTGTAATTATAGCCTTTAGTCCTAAAAATGTAGTTTTTAAGGACTAGAATAAGCTGCCCCTAATGCCAGTGGCTCTCCTTGCACTCAATTTACATTGTAACTACCGATACCCATGTAATCTGCAATCTGCAATGAAATAAAATTTGTTTGTTTGTTTGTTTTACAGAGAAATAAATCAATTTGAATTTGAATTTGAATTATGAGGGAATATTTTGTAACTTAAATAAGTTCAAGCCTTTGGAGAATGGAGGAGTGTGTGTTGTCTGGCACTGGAATGGGTGATAGTCTACACAGTGGGTTTTTGTTGGGTTATTAATGATTTTAGGTGTTTTGGTGTAGTAAATTACCATGCAGAAATACCGTAAGTGAGGTACGGGTAGATTAGAGAGTAGTACACTGTAGTGTTGTTTGAAGTATACAGTAACCTGTCTTGAGAGGATGCCACTCTTTTGACCTTCTTGGTCGCTCACCATGCCCAGCCCTTCTAGGGCAGGGTAGGTGCCAAAGCTGGAGCTTGCTACCATCGGCTCGCAAGCCTGTCCTTCCCGTCAGCCTCCTTGGGGCGGGGAAGGTGGCAGACCAGAGGGGCCTGGCAACTATCTACCTACCTGCCTTGTGCTTGTCGGCGAATATGGCTAGGCCTGGGACCAGTTGGTCCCACCGCTGAGGGGTACCCCCTCCCATGGGAGACTTCGGTCTCTGCTACTCCCACGCCAGGGAGCCGAAGCCGGGTCGCCATCTGGTAAAGACCCGGGCCGGGAGATTTCCCGGTGAATCAATACCTCCTTGACCTTCTTGGCTGTGTTGGATGTGGGTTTTAAATTTCAATTTGCAAGTCAGGGGTATAGACTTAAGAATATGCCCTGGATTTATTCATTCCTAGATATATTACATTCCTGGATAAATCACATTCCTGGACTTATCCATTCCTGGATTTATCACATTCCAACATTCCTGAATTTTATCAAGAGGATAATAATAATAATAATAATAATAATAATAATAATAATAATAATAATAATAATAATAATAATAATAATAATAATAATAATAATAATAATAATAATAATAATAATAATAATAATAATAATAATAATAATAATAATAATAATAATAATAATAATAATAATAATAATAATAATAAAAAAATAATAATAATAATACGTAATAATAATAAATAATATATTAGTTAGTGACTAAATTTAATTTTCTGTGAAATCTTAAGAAAGAAAATATTTATGGTAAACTACTTTAAAATGTGCTGTTATATCAGTATGACCCATACGGTTTTAACGTCTGTCTTTTACTGTAATAATAATAATGTCCTCACTATAATATTTTCGCCCTTAAAGGTTTAGTGCTCTATAATAATATAAAGACACTGTTATAAAATTATTTTCAAAATTCTGTGGTGCAAGGGTCAAGCGCAGTCTTAAGACCACCTTGTAAGTAAGTAAGGTTATTTAGGCACAGGTATACATAAATACAGTTACATAAATTATCATACATAGCGGCATATGTGTTGATTACCTAGGATGACCCAAGAAAGTCAGACAACACTTTGGGGTCTTTGTAATATCTTGTAGTAGATATCCTTAATTCTGTCAAGCTGTTTGCAGCTCAGCTCTGTTTTAAAGGTATTTAGAGCTGGTATACCAGTCCTGAGGTGTAGTGACTGTTGGTATACCCGTCCTGAGGTGTAGTGACTGTTGGTATACACGTCCTGAGGTGTAGTGACTGTTGGTATACCCGTCCTGAGGTGTAGTGACTGTTGGTATACCAGCTCTGAGGTGTAGTGACTTGCTATACCAGTCCTGAGGTGTAGTGACTGTTGGTATACACGTCCTAAGGTGTAGTGACTGTTGGTATACCAGTCCTGAGGTGTAGTGACTGTTGGTATACCAGTCCTGAGGTGTAGTGACTGTTGGTATACCAGTCCTGAGGTGTAGTGACTGTTGGTATACCAGTCCTGATGTGTAGTGACTGTTGGTATACCAGTCCTGAGGTGTAGTGACTGTAGGTATACCCGTCCTGAGGTGTAGTGACTGTTGGTATACACGTCCTGAGGTGTAGTGACTGTTGGTATACCAGTCCTGAGGTGTAGTGACTGTTGGTATACCAGCTCTGAGGTGTAGTGACTTGCTATACCAGTCCTGAGGTGTAGTGACTGTTGGTATATCAGTCCTGAGGTGTAGTGACTGTTGGTATACCCGTCCTGATGTGTAGTGACTGTTGGTATACCAGTCCTGAGGTGTAGTGACTGTTGGTATACCAGCTCTGAGGTGTAGTGACTTGCTATACCAGTCCTGAGGTGTAGTGACTGTTGGTATATCAGTCCTGAGGTGTAGTGACTGTTGGTATACCCGTCCTGATGTGTAGTGACTGTTGGTATACCAGTCCTGAGGTGTAGTGACTGTTGGTATACCAGTCCTGAGGTGTAGTGACTGTTGGTATACCAGTCCTGAGGTGTAGTGACTGTTGGTATACCAGTCATGAGGTGTAGTGACTGTTGGTATACCAGTCCTGAGGTGTAGTGACTGTTGGTATACCAGTCCTTAGGTGTAGTGACTGTTGGTATACCAGTCCTGAGGTGTAGTGACTGTTGGTATACCAGTCCTGAGGTGTAGTGACTCTTAGTATACCAGTCCTGAGGTGTAGTGACTGTTGGTATACCAGTCCTGAGGTGTAGTGACTGTTGGTATACCAGTCCTGATGTGTAGTGACTGTTGGTATACCAGTCCTGAGGTGTAGTGACTGTTGGTATACCAGTTCTGATGTGTAGTGACTGTTGGTATACCAGTCCTGAGGTGTCTACCTGGAGTCTACCTGGAGAGAATTCCAGGGGTCAACGCCCCCGCGGCCCGGTCCGTGACCAGGCCTCTTGTTGGACCAGAGCCTGATCAACCAGGCTGTTACTGCTGGCCGCACGCAGTCCAATTTACGAACCACAGCCCGGCTGGTCAGGTACCGACTTTAGGTGCCTGTCCAGTGTCTGCTTGAAGACAGCCAGGGGTTTGTTGGCAATCCCCCTGATGTATGCTGGGAGGCAGTTGAACAATCTTGGGCCCCTGACACTTATTGTGTTGTCCTTCAACGTGCTAGTGGCACCCCTGCTCTTCATTGGGGGGATGTTACATCGCCTGCCGAGTCTTTTGCTTTCGTACGGAGTGATTTTTGTGTGCAAGTTTGGTACTAAGCCCTCGAGAATTTTCCATGTGTATATAATAATGTATCTCTCCCGCCTGCGGTCTAGAGAGTACAGGTTTAGGAACTTCAAGCGTTCCCAGTAGTTGAGGTGGTTTATCGCACTTATGCGTGCGGTGAAGGTTCTCTGCACATTTTCAAGGTCAGCAATTTCACCCGCCTTGAAAGGTGCCGCTAGTGTGCAGCAATATTCTAGCCTAGATAGAACAAGCGATCTGTAAAGTGTCAACATGGGCTTGGCATCCCTGGTTTTGAAGGTTCTCATTATCCATCCTGTCATTTTCCGAGCAGATGCAATTGCTACTTTGTTATGGTCCTTGAAGGTGAGATCCTCTGACATGATCACTCCCAGGTCTTTGACATTAGTTTTTCGCTCTATTGTGTGGTTGATGAACACGGAGTTCCATGAGTCTGGGCCTGGAGCAGAGTGCATGGGCATGTCATTTATTGCCTTCTCGAAGTCATTTGGCGTCGTAGTGATGTCAGAAAGGCATGCGTCTGTCAAATTCTGTGGCACTCTCATAAAAAAATCATTTAGGTTTTCGATTTTCAGTCTGGTTAGTTGCTCGCTAAAAACTGAGTCATACTGGGACTTAAGTAACTCACTCATTTCCTTGCTGTCATCTGTGTAGGACCCATTCCGTTTAAGTAGGGGCCCAATACTGGTTGTTGTTCTCGACTTTGATTTTGCATAGGAAAAGAAATACTTTGGGTTTCTTTCAATTTCATTTATGGCTTTTTGTTCTTCCCGTGTCTCTTGATTCCTGTAATATTCCTTTAGTTTTAATTCAATGCTTGCTATTTCTCTGACTAGTGTCTCCCCACGTATTTCAGAGATATTGGCCTCCTGTAGCCGCTCCGTTATTCTTTGCCTTCGCCTGTATAGGGAGCGCCTCTCTCTTTCTAGTTTGCATCTTCTCCTCCTTTTCCTTAAGGGAATTTGCCTTGAACAAACCTCGAGTACCACAGAGTTAATTTGTTCTAGACATAGGTTGGGATCCGTGATGCTTAGGCAATCATCCAAGTTTATATAATTTAGGACTTGGTTTACTTGGTCCCACCTTATGTTTTTGTTATTGAAGTTGAATTTGGAGAAAGCTCCCTCACGGCTGATCACATTTTGTTGATCTGGGGCTCCCCGCATGCATGTCTTGACCTCTATTATGTTGTGATCTGAGTATATTGTTTTTGATATGATGACATTTCGTATCAGATCATCATTGTTGGTGAAGATGAGGTCCAGCGTATTCTCTAATCTTGTGGGCTCCACTATTTGCTGGTTTAAGGTGAATTTGTTGCAGAGATTTAAAAGAGAGCATGTGTGAATTTTCATCTGAGCTGCCTCCTGGTGTTATCTCTGCTACCACATTGTTTGCAATGTTCCTCCATTTTAGGTGCCTGAGGTTGAAATCCCCCAGTAGCAAGATGTTGGGGGCAGGAGCTGGAAGATTTTCCAGACAGTGGTCAATTTTCAGAGGCTGTTCCTGGAATTGTTGGGACGTTGCATCCGGGGGCTTGTAGACAACCACGATGACTAGGTTTTGATTCTCGACCTTTATTGCTAGTACTTCAACTACATCATTTGAGGCATTTAGTAGTTCTGAACATATAAGTGACTCTGTGTAGTGACTGTTGGTATACCAGTCCTGAGGTGTAGTGACTGTTGGTATACCAGTCCTGAGGTGTAATGACTGTTGGTATACCTTTCCTGATGTGTAGTGACTGTTGGTATACCAGTCCTGAGGTGTAGTGACTGTTGGTATACCAGTCCTGATGTATAGTGACTGTTGGTATACTAGTCCTGAGGTGTAGTGACAGTTGGTATACCAGTCCTGATGTGTAGTGACTGTTGTTATACCAGTCCTGATGTGTAGTGACTGTTGGTATACCAGTCCTGAGGTGTAGTGACTGTTGGTATACCAGTCCTGATGTGTAGTGACTATTGGTATACCAGTCCTGAGGTGTAGTGACTGTTGGTATACCAGTCCTGATGTGTAGTGACTGTTGGTATACCAGTCCTGAGGTGTAGTGACTGAAGGGGGGGGTTGGCCTGTATATCACAGAGTCACTTATATGTTCAGAACTACTAAATGCCTCAAATGATGTAGTTGAAGTATTAGCAATAAAGGTCGAAAATCAAAACCTGGTCATCGTGGTTGTCTACAAGCCCCCGGATGCAACGTCCCAACAATTCCAGGAACAGCTTCTGAAAATTGACCACTGTCTGGAAAATCTTCCAGCTCCTGCCCCCAATATCTTGCTACTGGGGGATTTCAACTTCAGGCACCTAAAATGGAGGAACATTGCAAACAATGTGGTAGCAGAGATAACACCAGGAGGCAGCTCAGATGAAAATTCACACATGCATGAACTCTTAAATCTCTGCACCAAGTTCACCTTAAACCAGCAAATAGTAGAGCCCACAAGATTAGAGAATACGCTGGACCTCATCTTCACTAACAATGATGATCTGATACGAAATGTCATCATATCAAAACAATATACTCAGATCACAACATAATAGAGGTCCAGACATGCATGCGGAAGCCCCAGATCAACAAAATGTGATCAGCCGTGAGGAGCTTTCTCCAAATTCAACTTCAATAACAAAACATAAGGTGGGACCAAGTAAACCAAGTCCTAAATGATATAAACTGGGAAGATTGCCTAAGCATCACGGATCCCAACCTATGTCTAGAACAAATTAACTCTGTGGTACTTGAGGTTTGCTCAAGGCAAATTCCCTTAAGGAAAAGGAGGGAAGATGCAAACTGGAAAGAGAGGCGCTCCTATACAGGCGAAGGCACAGAATAACGGAGCTGCTACAGGAGGCCAATATCTCTGAAATACGTAGGAGACACTAGTCAGAGAAATAGCAAACATCGAATTAAAACTAAAGGAATCTTATAGGAATCAAGAGACACGGGAAAAACTAAGAGCCATAAATGAAATTGAAAGAAACCCTAAGTATTTCTTTCCTATGCAAAATCAAAGTCGAGAACAACAACCAGTATTGGGCCCTACTTAAACGGGATGGGTCCTACACAGATGACAGCAAGGAAATGAGTGAGTTACTTAAATCCCAGTATGACTCAGTCTTTAGCGAGCCACTAACCAGACTGAAAATCGAAACCTAAATTATTTTTATGAGAGTGCCACAGAACTGACAGACGCATGCCTTTCTGACATCACCACGACGCCAAATGACTTCGAAAAGGCAATAAATGACATGCCCATGCACTCCGCTCCAGGCCCAGACTCATGGAACTCCGTGTTCATCAAGAACTGCAAGAAGCCCCTATCACATGCTTTTAACATCCTATGGAGAGGAGCATGGACACTGGGATCGTCCCGCAGCTACTAAAAACAACAGACATAGCCCCGCTCCACAAAGGGGCAGTAAAGCAATAGCAAAGAACTACAGACCAATTGCGCTAACGTCCCATATCATAAAAATCTTTGAAAGGGTTCTAAGAAGCAAGATCGCCACCCATCTTGATACCCATCAATTGCACAACCCAGGACAGCATGGGTTTAGAGCAGGCCGCTCCTGTCTGTCCCAACTACTGGACCACTACGACAAGGTCCTGGATGCTCTAGAAGATAAACAGAATGCAGATGTTATATACACAGATTTTGCAAAAGACTTTGACAAGTGTGACCATGGTGTAATAGCACACAAAATGCGTGATAAAGGAATAACAGGAAAAGTTGGTAGATGGATCTATAATTTCCTAACACGTAGAACACAAAGAGTAGTAGTCAACAGAGTAAAGTCTGAGGCAGCTACTGTGAAAGCTCTGTTCCACAAGGCACAGTACTTGCTCCCATCCTATTCCTCATCCTCATATCAGACATTGACAGGGATATAAGCCACAGTGCTGTGTCTTCCTTTGCAGATGACACCCGAATCTGTATGACAGTGTCCACCGTTGAAGACACTGCAAGACTCCAAGCAGACATAAACCAAATCTTTAAATGGGCTGCAGAAAACAATATGAAGTTCAATGATGAGAAATTTCAATTACTCAGATACGGAAAACGTGAAGAAATTAAAATCTCGTCGGAGTACAAAACTAATTCCAACCACACAATAGAGCGAAAAACTAATGTCAAAGACCTGGGAGTGATCATGTCAGAGGATCTCACCTTCAAGGACCATAACAATGTAGCAATTGCATCTGCTCGAAAAATGACAGGATGGATAATGAGAACCTTCAAAACCAGGGATGCCAAGCCCATGTTGACACTTTACAGATCGCTTGTTCTATCTAGGCTGGAATATTGCTGCACACTAACTGCACCTTTCAAGGCGGTGAAATTGCTGACCTTGAAAATGTGCAGAGAACCTTCACGCACGCATAAGTGCGATAAACCACCTCAACTACTGGGAACGCTTGAAGTTCTAAACCTGTACTCTCTAGAACGCAGGCGGGAGAGATACATTATTATATACACATGAAAATTCTCGAGGGCTTAGTACCAAACTTGCACACAAAATCACTCCCTACGAAAGCAAAAGACTCGGCAGGCGATGTAACATCCCCCAATGAAGAGCAGGGGTGCCACTAGCACGTTGAGGGACAACACAATAAGTGTGAGGGCCCAAAGATTGTTCAACTGCCTCCCAGCATACATCAGGGGGATTAAAAACAAGCCCCTGGCTGTCTTCAAGCAGGCACTGGACAGGCACCTCAAGTCGGTACCTGATCAGCCGGGCTGTGGTTCGTACGTTGGACTGCGTGCGGCCAGCAGTAACAGCCTGGTTGATCAGGCTTGGTCCAACAGGAGGCCTGGTCACAGACCGGGCCGCGGGGGCGTTGACCCCTGGAATTCTCTCCAGGTAGACTCCAGGTAGTCCTGATATGTAGTGACTTTTGTATACCAGTCCTGATATGTAGTGACTGTTGGTATACCAATCCTGAGGTGTAGTGACTGTTGGTATACCAGTCCTGATGTAGTGACTGTGTATACCATTCTAGGTATGACTGTTGGTATACAAATCCTTAGGTGTAGTGACTGTTGGTATACCAGTCCTGAGGTGTAGTGACTTTTGGTATACCAGTCCTTAGGTGTAGTGACTGTTGGTATACCAGTCCTGAGGTGTAGTGACTGTTGGTATACCAGTCCTGAGGTGTAGTGACCGCTGGTATACCAGTCCTGAGGTGTAGTGACTGTTGGTATACCAGTCCTGAGGTGTAGTGACTGTTGGTATACCAGTCCTGAGATGTAGTGACTGCTGGTATACCAGTCCTGAGATGTAGTGACTGTGGTAAATATTCATAAATCTTAGTGACATGATAACTTATACAGCCTAGTGAATAGTGACTCTTTAAAGTCATTGTTATGCAGAGCATTTCCTGCAAATGGTCAATTTTGTCCCAGGATGCGACCCATACCAGTCTACTAACACCCATGTACGTACTTACTGATAGATGAGCATCCTCTGTACCTACTTACTGCTAGATGAGCATCCTAGGTACCTACTTAATGCTAGATGAGCATCCTAGGTACCTACGTAATGCTAGATGAGCATCCTAGGTACCTACTTATTGCTAGATGAGCATCCTAGGTACCTACTTAGCTAGATGCATCCTAGTACCTTTATGCAGTAATCCTAGGTACCTACTACTGCTGGATGAGCATCCTAGGTACCTACTTACTGCTAGGTGAGCATCCTAGGTGCCTACTTACTGCTAGGTGAACATCCTAGGTGCCTACTTACTGCTAGGTGAGCATCCTAGGTGCCTACTTACTGCTAGGTGAGCATCCTAAGTACCTAATTACTGCTAGGTGAGCATCCTAGGTACTTACTGCTAGGTGAGCATCCTAGGTGCCTACTTACTGCTAGGTGAGCATCCTAGGTGCATACTTACTGCTAGGTGAGCATCCTAGGTGCCTACTTACTGCTAGGTGAGCATCCTAGGTGCCTACTTACTGCTAGGTGAGCATCCTAGGTACCTACTTATTGCTAGATGAGCATCCTATGTACCTATTTAGTGCTAGATGAGCATCCTAGGTACCTACTTAGTGCTAGATGAGCATCCTAGGTACCGACTTACTGCTAGGTGCGCATCCTATGTGCCTACGTACTGCTAGGTGAGCATTCTAGGTGCCTACTTACTGCTGGATGAGCATCCTAGGTACCTATTTAGTGCTAGATGAGCATCCTAGGTACCTACTTACTGCTGGATGAGCATCCTAGGTACCGACTTACTGCTAGGTGCGCATCCTATGTGCCTACTTACTGCTAGGTGAGCATTCTAGGTGCCTACTTACTGCTAGGTGAGCATTCTAGGTGCCTACTTACTGCTAGGTGAGCATCCTAGGTGCCTACTTACTGCTAGGTGAGCATTCTAGGTGCCTACTTACTGCTAGGTGAGCATCCTAGGGGCCTACTTACTGCTAGGTGAGCATTCTAGGTGCCTACTTACTGCTAGGTGAGCATTCTAGGTGCCTACTTACTGCTAGGTGAGCATCCTAGGTGCCTACTTACTGCTAGGTGAACATCCTAGGTGCCTACTTGCTGCTAGGTGAACATCCTAAGTGCCTACTTGCTGCTAGGTGAGCATCCTAGGTGCCTACTTACTGCTAGGTGAACATTCTAGGTGCCTACTTGCTGCTAGGTGAGCATCATAAGTGCCGACTTGCTGCTAGGTGAGGATCCTAGGTGCCTACTTACTGCTAGGTGAACATTCTAGGTGCCTACTTACCACTAGATAAACACTGGAAGTGTACGGACACTTGATAGGTCTCCCCTCGCCCGGGTATTTAACCCAGGTCCTCTTGATTGTCAGCTGAATGTTCTACCATTCAAATTAGACTGAAGCTGAAGATTATGGAATTAATCTCAGAGGAGACTGATCTATCGTAGTCAATGTTATTAGCTTCTCCACGTATTGAATTATTGGGAAGGAGGGAGGGAGAGAGGGAGGGAGAGAGGGAGGGAGAGAGGGAGGGAGGGAGGGAGGGAGAGAGGGAGGGAGAGAGAGAGGGTTTCAGTAATTAATTACCTCCATCCATCAATTCATCTACGTAAAATCCTCTCCCTCAAACGAATAATATTTCCCCAGGCTGTTCGCCCAACCTCTCTCTCCGTCCTCTCTTCATTCCCTCCCTCCTCTCTTCCTCCTAACCTTCTCTCCCTTACTTCCTCCTTACATAAACACACTCTCCTCCCACCAACCCTCTCCAATTGCTCCCTTCTCTCTTTCACTCTCTCCCTCACTCCCAGGGGAAGTGAACTGAGAACTGCGTAGCTCTCCCTCTCTCTCTCTCTCCCCAGAAATAGACCTTTATATGAAGGTAGTAGTAATAACCTGTCGTACTCGTAAACAAAGAGGTGATGGAGTGGATGTACATGTCACAGACAATATAACATATATAGGAATTTTACTAAAACATTGCACAGGAAGAGAAATTAGACCCATGTGTAACACCTGGGTGTCTCTACGCGAAGACGTTTCACCCAGTGGCTTTATCAGTTCAATACAGCGATAACTGAAGGTGTTTAAAATGGAGAGAGTGAAACAAGAGGTAATCAGTCCCTCAGAATGGGTGACGGTGTACGCCACATTAGTCTTAAACTGGTGGTGACACACGGCTTCAACAAAGACACCTAGGTGTTGCACATGTGTCTTATTTATACACTGGTGGGTACTAAACATCATTAATGTTTTCAGTGCACAGGAGACCTGTGCACTTACCTGGAAGGAGTACACCTGGACGGTGTTCCGGGGGTCAACGCCCCTCAGGTCCGTGCAAACATAATGTAGCCCTTATGTATTATTACACTTATCGGGGTTAGTGTATGTTAGGTGTATGCTTATCTAACACGACCATACCTAACTATATCTAACCTATTATTGCCTCACTACTCTTTATAGAAATATTGTATTAAATTTATTTAGCAGTAGAGTAACGGATTAGAAATTACTACACAGATTGCCATCCTAGTCAAGGGATGGATGGACAGGTTACTACCCAGCATAGCATCCTAGTCAAGGGATGGGTGGACAGGTTACTACCCAGCATACCATCCTAGTCAAGGGATGGGTGGACAGGTTACTACCCAGCATACCATCCTAGTCAAGGGATGGGTGGACAGGTTACTACCCAGCATACCATCTAGCCAAGGGATGGGTGGACAGGTTACTACCCAGCATACATCCTAGTCAAGGGATGGGTGGACAGGTTACTACCCACCATACCATCCTGTCAAGGATGGGTGGACAGGTTACTACCCAGCATACCATCCTAGCAAGGGATGGGTGGACAGTACTCCCAGCATACCATCTAGTCAAGGGATGGGTGGACAGGTTACTACCCAGCATAGCATCTAGTCAGGGTGGGTGGACGGTTACTACCCAGCATACCATCTAGTCAAGGATGGGTGACAGGTTACTCCCACATACCATCCTAGTCAAGGGATGGGTGGACAGGTTCACCCAGCATACATCTTGTCAAGGGATGGTGGACAAGTTACTCAGCATACCATCTAGTCAAGGATGGGTGGACAGGTTACTACCCAGCATCCATCTAGCCAAGGAATGGGTGGACAGGTTCTACCCAGCATACATCTAGTGGGATGGGTGGACAGGTTACTACCCAGCATACTATCCTAGCAAGGGATGGTGGACAGTACTACCAGCTACCATCTAGTCAAGGATGGGTGGACAGGTTACTACACATACCATCTAGCCAAGGATGGGACAGGTTATCAGCATACATCCTAGTCAAGGGATGGGTGACGGTTACTACCCACATACCATCTAGTCAAGGGATGGGTGGACAGGTTACTACCCGCATACCATCCTAGCCAAGGGATGGGTGGACAGGTTACTACCCAGCATACATCTAGTCAAGGGATGGGTGGACAGGTTCTACCCAGCATCATCCTAGTCAAGGGATGGGTGGACGGTTACTCCCAGCATCCATCTAGTCAAGGGATGGGTGGACGGTTATACAGCATACCATCTAGCCAAGGATGGGTGGACAGGTTACTACCCACTACATCCTAGTCAAGGATGGGTGGACAGGTTACTACCCAGCATACCATCCTGTCAGGGATGGGTGGACAGGTTACTACCCAGCATACCATCTAGCCAAGGATGGGTGGACAGTTATCCCAGCATACATCTAGTCAAGGGATGGGTGGACAGGTTACTACCAGCTACCATCCTGTCAAGGATGGGTGGACAGGTTACTACCAGCATACCATCTAGTCAAGGGATGGGTGGACGGTTCACCAGCATCATCTAGTCAAGGGATGGGTGGACGGTTATACCAGCATACCATCTAGCAGGGATGGGTGGACAGGTTACTTCAGCATACCATCTAGTCAGGGATGGGTGGACAGGTTATACCCAGCATCCATCTAGTCAAGGGATGGGTGGACGGTTACTACAGCATACCACCTAGCCAAGGATGGGTGGACAGGTTCTAGCATACCATCCTAGTCAAGGGATGGGTGGACAGTACTACCCAGCATACCATCTAGCCAAGGGATGGGTGGAAGGTTACTACCCAGCATACATCCTAGTCAAGGGATGGGTGGACAGGTTACTCCCACATCCATCCTGTCAAGGATGGGTGGACAGTTACTACCCAGCATACCATCTAGTCAAGGGATATGGACAAGTACTACCCAGCATACCATCCTAGTCAAGGGATGGGTGGACAGTTACTACCAGCACTATCCTAGTCAGGGATGGGTGGACAGGTTACTACCCAGCATCCATCCTAGTCAAGGGATGGGTGACAGTTACTACAGCCCATCCTAGTCAAGGGATGGGTGACGGTTACTCAGCATACATCCTAGTCAAGGGATGGGTGGACAGGTTACTCCCAGCATACATCAGTCAGGATGGGTGGACAAGTTACTACCCAGCATACCATCATAGTCAAGGCATGGGTGGACAGGTTACTACCCAGCATACCATCCTAGCCAAGGAATGGGTGGACAGGTTACTACCCAGCATACTATCCTAGTCAAGGGATGGGTGGACAGGTTACTACCCAGCATACCATCCTAGTCAAGGGATGGGTGGACAGGTTACTACCCAGCATAGCATCCTAGCCAAGGGATGGGTGGACAGGTTACTACCCAGCATATCATCCTAGTCAAGGGATGGGTGGACAGGTTACTACCCAGCATACCATCCTAGTCAAGGGATGGGTGGACAGGTTACTACCCAGCATACCATCCTAGTCAAGGGATGGGTGGACAGGTTACTACCCAGCATACCATCCTAGTCAAGGGATGGGTGGACAGGTTACTACCCAGCATACCATGCTAGTCAAGGGATGGGTGGACAGGTTACTTCCCAGCATACCATCCTAGTCAAGGAATGGGTGGACAGGTTACTACCCAGCATACCATCCTTGTCAAGGGATGGGTGGACAGGTTACTACCCAGCATACCATCCTAGTCAAGGGATGGGTGGACAGGTTACTATCCAGCATACCATCTTAGTCAAGGGATGGGTGGACAGGTTACTACCCAGCATAGCATCCTAGTCAAGAGATGGATGGACAGGTTACTACCCAGCATACCATCCTAGCCAAGGGATGGGTGGACAGGTTACTACCCAGCATAGCATCCTAGCCAAGGGATGGGTGGACAGGTTACTACCCAGCATACCATCCTAGCCAAGGGATGGGTGGACAAGTTACTACCCAGCATACCATCCTAGCCAAGGAATGGGTGGACAGGTTACTACCCAGCATAGCATCCTAGCCAAGGGATGGGTGGACAAGTTACTACCCAGCATACCATCCTAGCCAAGGGATGGGTGGACAGGTTACTACCCAGCATACCATCCTAGCCAAGGGATGGGTGGACAAGTTACTACCCAGCATACCATCCTAGCCAAGGGATGGGTGGACAGGTTACTACCCAGCATAGCATCCTAGCCAAGGGATGGGTGGACAGGTTACTACCCAGCATAGCATCCTAGCCAAGGGATGGGTGGACAGGTTACTACCCAGCATACCATCCTAGCCAAGGGATGGGTGGGGGACACACAGAGAGACTAATCGCCTCAAAGTCTTGTAAATATTTAAGAGGATTCATCTGCTGAACACGAGAGTACTGCGTGTAGCTTCCCGTGGCAACCCTGCCAGTGTTCTGTGCTCCTCTCTTGAATGGAAAGGTATTGGAAGTACCAACATATGTAGATAAACATATATGTAAAGTTCAAGACATTGAGGAGCGTTTCACTACAAGTGGATTCTTCAGTCCTACTAGTACAGAAATAACAAATAACTCCCACACAGGAGAAAGAAGCTTTATAACGACGTGTTATGACACGATGGTGAGGGAGCTAGTATATATAGTAGTGGGAGTCAGGTGGCAAGGTGTGAGAGGGTAGAATTTATAAATGTTATCGTAGTAGTAAAGCTGAGGTGTGATGGGTAGGATTTGTGAAGTGCTCCTGATGCAGACGTGAGGCTGATGGCTGGTGTCATCGTTTGACAGTGATGTTGTCATGGCGCTGGTCACTGCTATCATGGCAGCCCTTGAACACAGTCGACTGCGAACGACATTTTTACGTATAATTAGCCTTTCTGTATTTCAAGAACTTAATGCCTACAGGACCTGTCATCTCACTCCCACCCTGACCTGTCCTTCCACGCACTGACCTGACCCTCCCTACCAGGCCCCTGTACCGTGAGAGGTGCAAACTTTCCTATATAAATTCATGTCCTCCGTTCTTCGTAACTGCTGAAGAGGATCCCAAAAGGGGATCGAAATATACAGCTCAATTGATCTCCTGAGTTTGTCTTCATGTGGGTTAGTACTGAGCATCAGAGCGTGACAGTAAATATGGTACAGCACCATGTGTGTTTGGGTGGGTCGAGTCATAGCTCCTGACCCCGCCTCTTAACTGTGTTACTGGTGGGTAAACAAGGCCAGGAGCCAACAAGTGGCAATGTTACAACACTTGTAGAAGGGAAAGATTTTTATGATACGATGTTTCGCCCACACTGGAGCTTTATTATAGGCAGAGAAATGAACCAAAATATTACCATATGTTGGCAAAATGTAACCATTCTCTCACTAGTAGACTGACTGACTGACTGACTGACTGACTGACTGACTGACCTACTGACCTACTGACTGACTGACTGACTGACTGACTGACTGACTGACTGACTGACTGACTGACTGACTGACTGACTGACTGACTGACTGACTGACGGACAGTGGATCAATGAACAATAAAGATTTTCTGTTTTGTGAGTTTCTAAGATTATACGGCACATACAATAGTGGATTTACACACACACAAAAAAAAAAAACACACATACACACACACGCACGTAAGAAACACGTAAAGAAACTAGAGAAAGTGCAAAGGTTTGCGACAAGGTTAGTTCCACAACTCAGGGGTCTGTCCTATGAAGAAAGGTTGAGGGAAATAGGACTAACAACACTGGAGGAAAGAAGGGTCAGAGGAGACATGATAACGACATACAAAATACTGCGGGGAATCGACAAGGTAGACAGGGACAGGATGTTCCAGAGAGGGAACACAGAAACAAGGGGACACAACTGGAAGCTGAAGACTCAGATGAGTCAAAGGGATGTTAGGAAGCATTTCTTCAGCCACAGAGTAGTCAGGAAGTGGAATAGTCTAGAGAAAGATATAGTGGAGGCAGGAACCATACATAGTTTTAAGACAAGGTATGATAAAGCTCATGGAGCAGGGAGAGCAGAGACCCAGTAGCGGACAGCGAAGAGGCGGGGCCAGGAGCTGAGTCTCGACCCCTGCAACCACAATTAGGTGAGTACAATTAGGTGAGTACACACACACACACACACACACTACACACACACACACATACACACACACAGTATTATAGATAGGTTCCATTTACTCTCCTGTATATTAAATGGAACAGTTATACGTGTTGATGGTGAGAGACCAGATTACTATAATTATATTTATAGGAAAACTCTAAGCCTGTATGAGCCATGCAGCGCCTGGCTAATGGCAGGTAATCAGATTATATTCATGGGGCGCAATAAACCTGTGTGCGTCACAGAGATAAGGTATTGAGAGGGGAATGACAGGTGGGGTAGGCTCAGAGATATCCACACTAGGCCTACTTAACCTATCCCTGCACTAGATGACTAGGCTGTCATCTGTTATGATGATGATATCTGTTAAGATGATATCTGTTATGAGGATGATATCATCTGTTATGAGGGAGATATCATCTGTTATGAGGGAGATATCATCTGTTATGAGGGAGATATCATCTGTTATGAGGGAGATATCATCTGTTATGAGGGAGATATCATCTGTTATGAGGGAGATATCATCTGTTATGAGGGAGATATCATCTGTTATGAGGGAGATATCATCTGTTATGAGGGAGATATCATCTGTTATGAGGGAGATATCAACAGTATTCACCTACATGGCCGGACTCAGAAAGTAGAGAAACTCATCAAATGTACATTCATCAGACAATAATGTCTCCTCTCACTGACTACTGTCTCTCCTCTCACTGACTACTGTCTCTCCTCTCACTGACTACTGTCTCTCCTCTCACTGACTACTGTCTCTCCTCTCACTGACTACTGTCTCTCCTCTCACTGACTACTGTCTCTCCTCTCACTGACTACTGTTTCTTCCCTCACTGACTACTGTCTCTCCCCTCACTGACTACTCTTTCTTCCCTCACTGACTACTGTTTCTCCCCTCACTGACTACTGTCTCTCTCCTCACTGACTACTGTCTCTCCCCTCACTGACTACTGTCTCTCCCCTCACTGACTACTGTCTCTCCCCTCACTGACTACTGTCTCTCCCCTCACTGACTACTGTCTCTCCCCTCACTATCAAAGGCCTCAATTAAAAGATAAGGTAACTCTCTGATTCCCCTCGGTGTTGAGTGTTTAGTGAATATATCCCCTCATCTGGGCGCCTCTCTCTCTCTCTCTCTCTCTCTCTCTCTCTCTCTCTCTCTCTCTCTCTCTCTCTCTCTCTCTCTCTCTCTCTCTCTCTCTCTCTCTCTCTCTCTCTCTCTCTCTCTCTCTCTCTCTCTCTCTCTCTCTCTCTCTCTCTCCTCTCTCTATCTATCTATCTTCTCTTTCTCTTCTCTCTCTTCACAATTCGTTTCAATATACTCTTCAGCTCTATCAATACTTGTTCAATCTCTCAGGAAAAATCAAAGTACCTCAAAGTAACATCAAAGGAACCGACTCAAAGTAACATCAAAGTAACCTCAAAGTAACCTCAAAGTAACATCAAAGAAGACTTTCCCTTCGATATCTTTGATGTTTGTGGTATTTGGGAGTTTCAAAGTGTGTTCTTTGATGACCGTGTGAAGAGATCTTGATCTGAGGAACTGGAACTACCCGGCTCTTCACTGGATTAAAGTGGACTGACTGTGATAATGATGGTAGACCTGGACTAAGAGAGTCCACTTAAGTGGACCACCTATTTGTGGTTGCAGGGGTCGAGTCACATCTCCTGGCCCAGCCTATTCACTGGTCGCTACTAGGTCCACTCTTTCTCCCTGCTCTAAGAGCTTTGTCGTACCTCCTCTTAGAGCTATGTATGGATCCTGCCTGGGAGTGATCATGTCAGAGGATCTCACCTTCAAGGACCATAACACTGTAGCAATCGCATCTGCTAGAAAAATGACAGGATGGATAATGAGAACCTTCAAAACCAGGGATGCCAAGCCCATGATGACACTTTTCAGGTCACTTGTTCTATCTAGGCTGGAATATTGCTGCACACTAACTGCACCTTTCAAGGCGGGTGAAATTGCTGACCTTGAAAATGCACAGAGAACCTTCACGGCACACATAACTGCGATAAACCACCTCAGTTACTGGGAACGCTTGAAGTTCCTAAACCTGTACTCCCTACAACGCAGGCGGGAGAGATACATTAATATATACACGTGGAAAATCCTAGAGGGATTAGTACCAAACTTGCACACGAGAGTCACTCCCTACGAAAGCAAAAGACTCGGCAGACGATGTAACATCCCCCCAATGAAGAGCAGGGGTGCCACTAGCACGTTGAGAGACAACACAATAAGTGTCAGAGGCCCAAGACTGTTCAACTGCCTCTCAGCATACATCAGGGGGATTACCAATAGACCCCTGGCTGTCTTCAAGCAGGCACTGGACAGGCACCTAAAGTCGGTACCTGACCAGCCAGGCTGTGGTTCGTACGTTGGACTGCGTGCGGCCAGGAGTAACAGCCTGGTTGATCAGACCCTGATCCAACATGAGGCCTGGTCACAGACCGGGCCGCAGGGGCGTTGACCCCCGGAACTCTCTCCAGGTATACTACATCAGTCTCCAGTGTGTGTGTGTGTATTATCCCACATAGCTTCACTCACTCTCGTGTACAGTAATATCGTTCATTTTCATCATGTATTGTGTCCACCTTTTATCCACAGTGTTCACTCCCTGGCGAGGTGTGGCAAATCCCTGGATATCCTCTCACATCACGCCCGACAGGATAATGCCTCCTGCAGGACTATCACATCACGCCCGACAGGATAATGCCTCCTGCAGGACTATCACATCACGCCCGACAGGATAATGCCTCCTGCAGGACTATCACATCACGCCCGACAGGATAATGCCTCCTGCAGGACTACCTCCCCCCTCTCTCTCTCCTAACCAATAATATCGTAATTCTTAAATTAGGTATTAAAGTATTTTTGACTGGTGGTGTACAGGTGACATGCAGCCTTAATGACCCTCGTGTGGTAGATAGACTTGAAACCTAACAAACTGACCAACAGTATTGAACACCATCATAATCCTGGTAGAACACGGTAGTGAACAGAACAACAGAGAGAACAGAAGATCGTGGGAACAAAGAATTGGTTGTGAGAACAGCGTGAGAGGCAACAACTATTGATGTGTTCCTATTTGCTTTTGTTCTGCTTTTGTCACTGTTATTGTGCGATATTTTTTTTTTTTTTTTGCGTATGCTCGTAGTTCAATGAGCCTTCAGCTCACAACCGAGGTACCCGGGCTCGATCACTGGGCAGGTAAAGACGTTTGATCAGTTTCCTGGCACCTGTTGACCCTGTTCACCCAACAGTGAACAGGGTCAACAGGGTGTTAGGTGACTATTGTAGGTGTCATCCTGGAGGACAACATCTAGGCACCATAACTAAAATAAGACACATTACTTGCCTTTTCCCATCTTTACTTTCATTTAAGTCTTTTTATTGGTTAATTATATAAATTTCGTTTTTTTCTGTTTTATTGCATTTATTTATTGATAGAAATGTTCGATTTTTTGGTAGTACGTATCTGATGTATTATTAATATTGATAGAACAATGTTATCTCTTACTCTTTTATCTCTCTCCCCATCTATTCTGTCTGTCTCTTTCCTTTCTTCTAAGTTCTCCCTCTCCTTTCTTGTAAATTTTACATCCAGGTATACTTCCCTTGTTCTCTCTCTTCCCCTCATTACCTTCGTCCACCCCTCCATTACCCCTCCTTCACCCCACCAAACAATAAAAGTTACAGAATAGGGGAGGCGGAGGGAGTAGGTAGGTAGGTGAGAGGTGAGGAGTGAGGGATGAGTAGGGAATAGCAGAGTACTGCTATAAATAGGTAGAGAATACTGCTACTACTATTACTACTACTATACTACTACTACTACTACTACTACTACTACTACTACTACTACTACTATTACTACTACTACCACTAACAGCAACAACAATAATAATAGTAAGTTAGGGTGACATTTTTCAAGTCACCTAGCAGTAAGTAGGTACCTAGGTGTTAGTCGATTGTTGTGGATAACACCCTAGAGAAGAGGGTCTTAGAACCTCAGTGGAAATAAGCCACTCTCTTTGGCTTTCATGGGTTATTGACTTTAAGGATGACATCTTTCTTAGACACCTCAAAGGAAATAAGCCACACTGGCTTTTCTGACCTCAGCGGGACCTCAGTGGTAAATAAGCCACACTGGCTTTTCTGACCTCAGCGGGACCTCAGTGGTAAATAAGCCACACTGGCTTTCCTGTGGTGTGTAAAGAGACAATTTACAGAACAAGCTTCCGTAGGGGCTACGCTTATCTTTTTGTAGAGCTTTATAAAGCCAAGACTTGATAAAGCTCTACAGAAAGCCAAACATTTTCCCGATGAACTATCATTGTGTACGCGCAACCCGCACATAGCAAAATGAAACTTATTACGACGTTTCGGTCCAACTTGTTAAAGATACAAGTCGGACCGAAACGTCTTCATAAATTGTATTTTCTTATATGCGGGTTAATTGTGTATTGTTGCAGTCATGGTATTGTACCTTTATATTCTTCATTATTCTGCAGTCTGCCTTAACTTGTCTGCAACGAGCCATTTCATCCACCTTCCGTGGTTATTTGCATTTTCTCCAGGCGCTCAGAAAACACTATGTTGATCCCTCAACCTCTTCCTTCAGCAGAGTTCTGCTGATGAATTAAGATTAGATGAGTTTCCCCTTTCCCGCCAAAAAAAAAGGCATGTTGCCTCTGCGCATGCGCTGTTTAAATGGCGGGAAAAGAACACGTGTTTACAAAATTTGGCGCGAAAACTTGTGTATTTGGCGCCAAAACCGGGAAAATGCAAGGTATATATTGATATACTGGATTACGTGTTATATATGGGGTTTATGTATTTGTTTGTACTGATTTTTTAAGCTGCTGTCTGAGATTGATTTGTGCAAAAAATGGGTGAGAGAAATGGCCCCACCCAAAATGAGTCAGCGAGGAAGGCATTGATCGCTGTAAACACCCCCTGGCTCGGCTCCCTTTGCTCCTCCCTCTCTTGCACCCCTCACATCATCCCCGCAGCCCCCCAGAACCTTACCCCCTACTATACACCCCCCATGCTTTCCCCCTTTCTCCCCTGGTAGCTCGTGTCCCCTAGCGGCTCCCCTTATTTCACGCAATTTGAGGAGGGGAGCACCTCCCCTCACTCTGCTGCGGCCAGATCGCACAGATACCTTCCCCTCTCTCTCAGTCTCTCTCTCTCTCTCAAAGTTTGTGTCCGCGTCTGCTCTCTTTTGTCCACTGATTACAACCTCTGATTTGCGTTACTTCGTGGTGATTTGTCTTTTGTGTGTCTTCAAGACTGTGAGTGTGCAAGAAAAGTTTATCCTCTTGTATTTCAAATAAAGTTTTCCCACATTTCTGTGGATTGGAAAAGGTCAGCTGTTTTTGCTTTAAGAGTGAGAGTTGTACGTGATTCGCACGTGTAAAGTACAGGTTGGAAACTCTCATTATTTTTAAAACTAGCTCACTGTAAGACACTCGATATTTTTTTTTAATTCCGAATAAGAACAGTTATTTTTGTGACCATGTATTGAGAATTAACTTAGTAAAGAAAAAAAAACGGTAAAAATATGTATTAAGTCATAAATATTCTCACACATACGTGGGAAAGACACATGACTCACCATGGGAATTAAAAATAGAAATGAAAAAAAATTGAGATAGAATTGGTGTTGAAAAAGTGTTCCACTTGTCTATTGTTTCTCGTAATAGGTGGTGGTGTCTAGTTCGTCAGGAAACATGAAAATTGACTCCTAACACTGGCTGGTGTTTGTCACATCAAGGCCAAAGTCCAGTGGGTAACCATCCGCTGTTTACCCCTACACAGTTCTAGTGATACATGAATATACCGTGGCCAATAATCAATAATTGTGGCCAGATAAGACGATATTCTAATATAATGTCCCGATAATCACTTGTCATGGCCGTATAATCGAGTGTGGTGTTTGTTATATAAGTGTCGTAATATAACCAAATGCGGAAGCCGGATAATCTAATGTTAGGGGCGGATAAGAAAGCATTATGGCTGGCTAAATCTGTCTTTAAGCTGGATAATTCAGTGTTGTGGCCGGATAATTCAGTGTTGTGGCTGGATAATTCAGTGTTGTGGCTGGATAATTCAGTGTTGTGGCTGGATAATTCAGTGTTGTGGCTGGATAATTCAGTGTTGTGGCTGGATAATTCAGTGTTGTGGCTGGATAATTCAGTGTTGTGGCTGGATAATTCAGTGTTGTGGCTGGATAATTCAGTGTTGTGGCTGGATAATTCAGTGTTGTGGCTGGATAATTCAGTGTTGTGGCCGGAGAAGTAAGTGCTGGGGCCTGATAATCAAGTGTCGCGACCTGATAAGTCAGTGTTGTGGCTGGAAAACCAGTGTTGTGAGTGGAAAACCAGTGTTGTCGCTGGAAAACCAGTGTTGTGGCTGGAAAACCAGTGTTGTGGCTGGAAAACCAGTGTTATGAGTGGAAAACCAGTGTTGTGGCTGGAAAACCAGTGTTGTGGCTGAAAAACCAGTGTTGTGGCTGGAAAACCAGTGTTGTGGCTGGAAAACCAGTGTTGTGAGTGGAAAATCAAGTCTTGTGACAATTATTTCGTAGATTACAAATGAAAAGTTAGAACAGTTATTTTTATTCATCTAATTTTGTTGTTAGAATAGATAACTTTAACAATTACCGAATAACTAAAAAAGTTACCCCTGAAGGATCACCTGAAAAGGTCACCCCTTTATTGAGAAAAAAAAAAATATTATGCAAATATATAGAATTTTCCATAAAATATTTTGCAATAAGTTGTTTAAAGAAAAAAATAATTAATATGTTAAAGGATTTTACAAAAGAATGTTTAAAATTAATGTAAAATGACAAATATTATGTATAAATACATACATTTTACTATTTTTTCTATAAGTTTTAAAGTAAATAAATAAGAATACAAGAATCTGGGGAATCATGTGTCATGCTGTGATACAGTAGTATACCTGTGTGCAACTGATGGGGTGAAGGCATATCCTCCTCATAAAATTTACTTATGTATTACTCTACATACACATACACTTATTATGTTGCGCCAAAGTGGATAGGCCACTTACCTTTATAACCCTAACCTCCCCCTCTCCCCCCCACCTATTTCCCAATTTCCATCCTTACCCATCCTTCTTCCTTCCCCATCTTACCGACGCTCTGGTCAATCAAGCTCAAGCTGGGGAATCATCATTGAGACGACACTAAAAAATAGTTATAACTGACCGTAATTTTTAAAGGGGTGGACTGGTAAGCCAGCAGAAGGTCTCGGTCAGATGACCTAAAGCTCCAACGGCGGGTCATCATCTAACTAAGACCCGCTTCAGAAAACACTTGTCCTGTTTCCTGACGAACCTGACCTAACCTAACCTATCTTTGAGACAGGATAATTCAAGGTATATTTGCAGGATAATTCAATTTTTTTTGGCTGACCAGCAGTGCAACAGCCGGATATAAAGTATTGTTGTCAGATGGGGTCAAATTATGGATTTCGGTAAGAGAGTAATGTAACCTGGTGACTCCGGGTCACTGTTGCCAGGTACATTTTGTTTGTGTAGTATAGTTAGCAGTCACTGTTCCCAGATACTTGTTTGTGTAGTATAGTTAGCAGTCATTGTTGCCAGATACTTGTTTGTGTATTATAGTTAGCAGTCACTGTTACCAGATACTTGTTTGTGTAGTATAGTTAGCAGTCACTGTTGCCAGATACTTGTTTGTGTAGTATAGTTAGCAGTCACTGTTACCACATACTTGTTTATGTAGTATAGTTAGCAGTCACTGTTACCACATACTTGTTTATGTAGTATAGTTAGCAGTCACTGTTGCCAGATACTTGTTTATGTAGTATAGTTAACAGTCACTGTTGCCAGATACTTGTTTGTGTAGTATAGTTAACAGTCACTGTTGCCAGATACTTGTTTGTGTAGTATAGTTAACAGTCATTGTTGCCAGATACTTGTTTGTGTAGTATAGTTAGCAGTCATTGTTGCCAGATACTTGTTTATGTAGTATAGTTAGCAGTCACTGTTGCCAGATAATGAAAAATGTTCATTGTGATTATTATTATTATCGGGAAGAGCTAAACCCGTGAGGATGCTGCAACACCTGGGGAGTGAAGGGTAGTTAGGTTTGATTCAAGGAATAATAGCTGTCCTCCCCTTTCTTGGATCAAACTTTATGACCTCATTCCCTATGTGCTGTATCAGATCTACACACACACTCATGGATGTTAGGAAGTATTTCTTCAGCCATAGAGTTGTCAGGAAGTGGAACAATCTGGAGAGGGAAGTAGTGGAGTCAGGATCCATACATAGCCTGGCGGGGCCAGGAGCTGTGAACCGACCCCTGCAACCACACGTGTAAGGTGAGACAGGATGTGTTCAACTTCCTCTCCAGAGCTTCCTCATGTTGTGGTAGGAGGAAGAGGAAGAGGAAGAGGAGGAAGAGGAGGAGGAGGAGGAGGAAGAGGAAGAGGAAGAGGAAGAGGAGTAACAAGAGAAGATGTGAATCAATCTTATTTCTCTATATAAAAATCTGTTTTTTTTGTTATTGTTATGTCTGGCGGCCCCTGAATAATAACATCAACAACTGGAAACTTAATAGGCTCAGACTTAGCAGTAAACAGGTACCTGGGTGTTAGATAACTGTTGTGGGTAGCATCCTGGGGGTGATAATGTACTTGTGCTGGGCTCTGAAATGACCTCAGTTAGGATAACAGTTCTTAACCTGTTAATAACATAAATATTTAAAAAAAAAACTAACAATATTTCATCATTAACATTGTTATAACATCGATTTCATAAAATTCAACAACAGCTTCCACTTACAGATAATAATTTAATATAAAGTGATTGTTAGTCGTTGAAGAGAAGCTCTGTAGACATAATAACAGTGTTCATGTTACATGAACACTGTGTACGTGCTAAGGAATAACATGAACACAGTGTACGTGCTAAGGAATAACATGAACACAGTGTACGTGCTAAGGAATAACATGAACACAGTGTACGTGCTAAGGAATAACATGAACACAGTGTACGTGCTAAGGAATAGAACATTCATCAATAGAACAATGCCCTCTGTAGTGTAATATAGAACAAAACTACAGTGTAACGTAACAGAAGAGAATACAGTGAAATATAGAAAAGACTACAGTGTAAAATGTAAGAGAATACAGTGTAATATACAAAAGAATACAGTGTAATATAGAACAGAGTACAGTGTAATATAGAAAATAATAGTGTAATAGAGAACAGAGTACAGTGTAATATAGAAAATAATAGTGTAATATAGAAAAGAATACAGTGTAATATAGAACAGAATACAGTGAAACGTAGCAGAAGAGTGAACAGTGTAAAGTAGAAGTGAATACAAGGTAACATAGATGAAGGGAAGACAGTAAACAGGGAAAAGAAACAAAGACAACACTAAGAAACACTAGTCATCTCAGTCTTCCGTCTGCGTGTCTGTCTGGCTGTCTGCCTGCGTGTCTGTCTGGCTGTCTGCCCGCGTGTCTGTAGTTAGAGCACTGCTACTGGCTACCTCGCCTGCACATTCACACCTCAGGGACTCTAAGTCTTTCTTGAAGATTTAGCTTCCTGACGTTTCATGAAGGCAGGTGTTGTCTCCTCCAGGTAGACCAGAGACCACGTCAGCGACTGTCAGGAGCCACGTCAGTGATTACCTGGAGAAGAATACACAGGTAAGTCAGGCAATATGAGTGACTGCCTCCACTATGATTCACTCTTCCACGTATTGACATTTCTCTTTATATCTATATATATACATCAAGGGGGCGGTACGCCCGTGAGGATTATACAGCACTGACAGGTCTACTGGCCCATGCTTGGCAGGTTCAACCCACTCAGGTACATATCCAACCTATATTTAGAGCTATGCTAAAATCTCACTTTAGTTCTTCAGTGACGCTGTCTGGCAGTTTATTGAACTCATTCATAACTCTGTTGCTAAACCAATATACTTTTCTATATTATTTCTAAATCTCAATTTTTCCATCTTGAATCCATTGCTACGAGTCCTGTCTTGGTTTGATATTTTTAGCACGTTATTGATATTCCCTTTATTTATTACTGCTTCCATTTATGCACCTCAGTCATGTCATTCTTAATTCTACGCCTTTGTAGAGAGTGCAGTCAGGGCCCTCGAGTGCAGTCAGGGCCCTCATAGAGAGTGCAGTCAGGGCCCTCAAGTGCAGTCAGGGCCCTCGACCAGAGGGCCGCAGAACTGTGCCGCAGAACCAGAACTGTGCCGCATAATCTAAATAAGACCTAACCAAGGTTATATAAAGTTGAAGAACAACCAGAGGACTCTTGTTAGTTATTTTTCTTGTTAGTTAGGCCAAGAATTCTAATAACTTTATTAGAAACACTTGTGTGCTGTCGTCTAGGCTTCACATTAATGCTAACTATAAATTCTAAATCTTTTTCACGTTTAGTTTGATTAAGATAACCATTGTTTACTTACAAGTTTCATAGTTATTTTCCTATTACATTTGTCTGATTTCGGGGAGCATTGCTCATATTCCCTGACTCCAGAGCCCTTCATCAACATCAAGGCGGCTCCCCCTTGATGAGGGGAGAGGGAGATGAGTGGTGGAGGGAGAGTGGTCACCAGCTGTTGATGTTACTGATGGATCGATACTCCGGACATAAAATTTTCACACCGGTTTCTGTCATGGCTGTGGTGGGTGTTGAGGGTGTCGGGGCACCATCCGGGTGTAGTGGGTGTCGGGGCACCATCCGGGTGTAGTGGGTGTCGGGGCACCATCCGGGTGTAGTGGGTGTTGGGGCACCATCTGGGTGTAGTGGGTGTTGGGGCACCATCTGGGTGTATTGGTGTCGGGGCACCATCTGGGTGTATTGGGTGTCGGGGCACCATCTGGGTGTAGTAGGTGTCGGGGCACCATCTGGGTGTAGTGGGTGTCGGGGCACCATTTGGGTGTAGTGGGTGTCGGGGCACCATCTGGGTGTAGTGGGTGTTGGGGCACCATCTGGGTGTAGTGGGTGTCGGGGCACCATCTGGGTGTAGTGGGTGTCGGGGCACCATCTGGGTGTAGTGGGTGTTGGGGCACCATCTTGGTGTAGTAGGTGTTGGGGCACCATATGGGTGTAGTGGGTGTCGGGGCACCATCTGGGTGTAGTGGGTGTTGGGGCACCATATGGGTGTAATAGGTGTTGGGGCACCATCTGGGTGTAGTAGGTGTTGGAGCACCATCTAGGTGTAGTGGGTGTTGGGGCACCATCTGGGTGTAGTGGGTGTCAGGGCACCATCTGGGTGCAGTGGGTGTTGGGGCACCATCTGGGTGTAGTGGGTGTTGGGGCACCATATAGGTGTAGTAGGTGTTAGGGCACCATCTGGGTGTAGTGGGTGTCGGGGCACCATCAGGGTGTAGTAGGTGTCGGGGCACCATCTGGGTGTAGTGGGTGTTGGGGCACCATCTGGGTGTAGTGGGTGTTGGGGCACCATATAGTTGTACTGGGTGTCGGGGTACCATCTGGGTGTAGTGGGTGTTGGGGCACCATCTGGGTGTAATGGGTGTTGGGGCACCATCTGGGTGTAGTGGGTGTTGGGGCACCATCTGGGTGTAGTAGGTGTCGGGGCACTATCTGGGTGTAGTGGGTGTAGTGGGAGTTGGGGCATCATCCGGGTGTAGTGGGTGTTGGGGCACCATCTGGGTGTATGGGTGTTGGGGCACCATCTGGGTGTAGTGGGTGTCGGGGCACCATCTGGCTGCAGTGGGTGTTGGGGCACCATCTGGGTGTAGTGGGTGTTGGGGCACTATCTGGGAGTAGTGGGTGTTGGGGCACCATCTGGGTGTAGTGGGTGTTGGGGCACCATATGGCTGTGGTGGGTGTTGAGGGTGTCGGCACCATCTGGGTGTAGTGGGTGTTGGGGCACCATCTGGGTGTAGTGGGTGTCGGGGCACCATCTGGATGTAGTGGGTGTCGGGGCACCATCTGGGTGTAGTGGGTGTTGGGGCACCATATGGCTGTGGTGGGTGTTGAGGGTGTCGGGGCACCATCTGGGTGTAGTGGGTGTTGGGGCACCATCTGGGTGTAGTGGGTGTCGGGGCACCATCTGGATGTAGTGGGTGTCGGGGCACCATCTGGGTGTAGTGAGTGTCGGGGCACCCTTTGTGTAGTGGGTGCTCAGGTACCATCTGGGTGTAGTGGGTGTCGGGGCACCATCTGGATGTAGTGGGTGTCGGGGCACCATCTGGGTGTAGTGGGTGTTGGGGCACCATATGGCTGTGGTGGGTGTTGAGGATGTCGGGGCACCATCTGGGTGTAGTGGGTGTTGGGGCACCATATGGGTGTAGTGTGTGTTGGGGCACCATCTGGGTGTAGTGGGTGTAGGGGCACCATCTGGATGTAGTGGGTGTTGGGGCACCATATGGGTGTAGTGGGTGTTGGGGCACCATCTGGGTGTAGTGGGTGTCGGGGCTCCATCTGGATGTAGTGGGTGTTAGGGAACCATCCGGGTGGGTGTAGTGGGTGGTTGGGGGCACCATCCGGGTGTAGTGGGTGTTGGGGCACCATCCGGGTGTAGTGGGTGTTGGGGCACCATCTGGGTGTAGTGGGTGTTGGGGCACCATCTGGGTGTAGTGGGTGTTGGGGCACCATCCGGGTGTAGTGGGTGTTGGGGCACCATCTGGGTGTAGTGGGTGTTGGGGCACCATCTGGGTGTAGTGGGTGTCGGGGCACCATCTGTGTAGTGGGTGTTGGGCACCATCTGTGGTGGGTGTTGAGGTGTCGGGGCACCATCTGGGTGTAGTGGTTGTTGGGGCACCATATGGGTGTAGTGTGTGTTGGGGCACTATCTGGATGTAATGGGTGTCGGGGCACCATCTGGGTGTAGTGGGTGTCGGGGCACCATCTGGATGTAGTGGTTATTGGGGCACCATCTGGGTGTAGTGGGTGTTGGGGCACCATCCGGGTGTAGTGGGTGTTGGGGCACTATCCGGGTGTAGTGGGTGTTGGGGCACCATCCGGGTGTAGTGGTGTTGGGGCACCATCCGGGTGTAGTGGGTGTTGGGGCACCATCTGGGTGTAGTGGGTGTTGGGGCACCATCTGGGTGTAGTGGGTGTTGGACACCATCTGGGTGTAGTGGGTGTTGGGGCACCATCTGAGTGTAGTGGGTGTTGGGGCACCATCTGGGTGTAGTGGGTGTTGGGACACCATCTGGGTGTAGTGGGTGTTGGGGCACCATCTGGGTGTAGTGGGTGTTGGGGCACCATCTGGGTGTAGTGGGTGTTGGGGCACCATCTGGGTGTAGTGGGTGTTGGGGCACCATCTGGGTGTAGTGGGTGTTGGGGCACCATCCGGGGTAGTGGTGTTGGGGCACCATCTGGGTGTAGTGGGTGTTGGGGCACCATCCGGGTGTAGTGGGTGTTGGGGCACCATCGGGTGTAGGGTGTTGGGCACCATCTGGGTGTAGTGGGTGTTGGGGCACCATCTGGGTGTAGTGGGTGTTGGGGCACCATCCGGGTGTAGTGGGTGTTGGGGCACCATCCGGGTGTAGTGGGTGTTGGGGCACCATCTGGGTGTAGTGGGTGTTGGGGCACCATCCGGGTGTAGTGGGTGTTGGGGCACCATCTGGGTGTATTGGGTGTTGGGGCACCATCCGGGTGTAGTGGGTGTTGGGGCACCATCTGGGTGTAGTGGGTGTTGGGGCAACATCCGGGTGTAGTGGTGTTGGGGCACCATCCGGGTGTAGTGGGTGTTGGGGCACCATCTTGGTGTAGTGGGTGTTGGGGCACCATCCGGGTGTAGTGGGTGTTGGGGCACCATCCGGGTGTAGTGGGTGTTGGGGCACCATCCGGGTGTAGTGGGTGTTGGGGCACCATCCGGGTGTAGTGGGTGTTGGGGCACCATCCGGGTGTAGTGGGTGTTGGGGCACCATCCGGGTGTAGTGGGTGTTGGGGCACCATCTGGGTGTAGTGGGTGTTGGGGCAACATCCGGGTGTAGTGGGTGTTGGGGCACCATCTGGGTGTAGTGGGTGTTGGGGCACCATCCGGGTGTAGTGGGTGTTGGGGCACCATCTGGGTGTAGTGGGTGTTGGGGCACCATCCGGGTGTAGTGGGTGTTGGGGCACCATCCGGGTGTAGTGGGTGTTGGGGCACCATCTGGGTGTAGTGGGTGTGAGTGTTGAGTGTAAGCTGTTATATTCCATCACACTGAAGGGGTAACTTAAATAAGTTAATGAAATGTATCGGTCTGAGTTGGGAGACTTCGGTAGGGTGATGAGGCTATCGTCAAACATTGCACTATGGAACAGTAACTACGATAGCTTCCAAGTTACCTTCCAGCAGTTACTGTTACTTAAGTAACGAGGATATCAAACACTCCAGTATAAAACAGTACCTACTGCAGCTGGTCTGAACACCGTCGATCAAGGTTAAGGGACTGATTACCTTCAACTATCTCTAGTAATAAGAGTTACTTCTTTTTGACTGAAAAACTGTGGTGCAAGCTAAACGTTTCAGCAACAAAGAGGCCCAAGTTTTACACATGTCTCTCTCTCATCAGTTCCTTGTTTACCATCACTCTGTCTTCTATTCACTAGTTATTCTGGTATATACTTCACTACCTTCCCTATCACAGCTGCCTCTGCTTCCAGTGTGTACCGCAGCTTAACCTCTTAAATACTTCTCCACAATCCAGAGAAATAGCCTACTCTACCTTCTCCTCTTCTTGATCTCTTTCATCGTCCTTTATCCTTTCTAGGTGCCCTAGTACCTTGTTTTATCTTTTCCTAGTACTTCTAGCTAGTATTTGCAGCTAGTCTATATTCAGTGCTTCCAGTGCGTCCCGTTTCTCTTCAGGAATATCTTGATTCCTAGATCCTTAAGTTAGAAAGTTGTAATCATGGTGTGTTCATAGTAATTCTCTCTCTCTCTCTCTCTCTCTCCCTCGGACTTTCCACCCTAATAATCGTTAACCATTGACATTAACCACAACATGTTGGGTTAATGTCACATGTGATAGTCCGGGATTATTACTTTGCCGACGATTCTGGTATGACTGATGAAAAGATAAATTTATATTTCTTTGCAATGTTTACAGTGTGTGATTACAGTTTTGAGTTGTTGAGTACAAAGAAAGTGTTACTATCATGCCTGGGCAGATGGGGTACTTACTGCTGGGGTTCCTACTACTGGAGCACCTACTGCTAGGGTACGTACTACTTTGGCTCCTATTGTTAAGGTACCTACTTCTGGGGTTCCTATTGCTTTGGCTCGTACTGTTGGGATACCTACTGCTGGGGTTCCTATTGCTTTGGCTCCTACTGCTGGGGTTCCTATTGTTGGGGTACCTACTACTGTGGTTCCTACTGCTTTGGCTCATACTGCTGGGGTTCCTATTGTTGGGGTACCTGCTACTGGGGTTCCTACTGCTTTGGCTCCTACTGTTGGCGTACCTACTACTGGGGTACGTACTGCCTGGGGTCCACATTAATCCACAGTGTGAGCAGAATCATCACACTGGCTGGCTGGGATGCCACAAACTAAGTGATGAAGGTAAATATGGCAGCTTAGAGAACCTGCAGACACCAGGTAATCTTTGACCTTATTGGAAATCCATTTTTCATTACTGGTTTTTGGAAGGCAGTTCTCAGAGAGGGAGGAGGAGGAGGAGGCAGTGACCCTCGTATGGTAATGTTGTTACGTCTCTGTTGCCCTGTTGTACGACCATCGTGTGTGTTGTACCTGTTTTACGACCGTAGTGTAGGCTTTACCTGTTGTACGACCGTAGTGTAGGCTTTACCTGTTGTACGACCGTAGTGTAGGCTTTACCTGTTGTACGACCATCATGTTGGCTTTACCTGTTGTACGACCGTCATTAAGTACTGTGTGATGAGTATTGATCAGGTTGTGAGGACAGCTGTGAGTTACTTTCTCTCTGCAAGTATCTTTTTATCACTAAAAAGATACTTCTAAGCTACCCACATCTACAACTAAGGGAACTTAATGTCTAAGAAGATCCTACAACACATGTCACATAATTTCTTAGTAATTGTTTGCTGGAGGGGATAAACAACGTCGATTTCAGAAGAGTTGTTGACCAGGCTGCGTGTGGCTGGAGTCCCGTTTCTTGTCTGTGTCCAGGATGAACCATCTGGCTGTACCGGTTACCAGGGGCTAGTGCACACACACACACACACACACACACACACACACACACACAAAATACTGCGGGGAATTGACAAGGTAGATAGTGACAGGTTGTTTCAGAGAGGGAACACAGAAACAAGGGGACACAACTGGAAGCTGAAGACTCAGATGAGTCAAAGGGATGTCAGGAAACATTTCTTCAGCCACAGAGTAGTCAGGAAGTGGAATGGACTAGAGAAAGATATAGTGGAGGCAGGAACCATACATAGTTTTAAGACAAGGTATGATAAAGCTCATGGAGCAGGGAGAGCAGAGACCCAGTAGCAGACAGCGAAGAGGCGGGGCCAGGAGCTGAGTCTCGACCCCTGCAACCACAATTAGGTGAGTACAATTAGGTGAGTACACAAGTGATGTGAACAGTCTACACCAGCAGGAGGACGAGGAGGAAGAAGAAGAGGAAGAAGAGGAGGAGGAAGAGGAGGGGATATTGAGAAAAGGGAGAAATCATTTTGTCGAAATTATTAACCCTCAAACTTATAACCCAGGATAGCCCTGATGGATAATAACCCAGGATAGCCCGGATGGATAATAACCCAGGATAACCCAGATGGATAATAACCCGGATGGATAATAACCCAGGATAACCCGGATGGATAATAACCCAGGATAACCCTGATGGATAATAACCCAGGATAACCCTAATGGATAATAACCAAGGATAACCCAGATGGATAATAACCCAGGATAACCCGGATGTATAATAACCCAGGATAACCCGGATGGATAATAACCCAGGATAACCCGGATGGATAATAACCCAGGATAACCCGGATAGATAATAACCTAGGATAACCCTGATGGATAATAACCCAGGATAACCCGGATGGATAACAACCCAGGATAACCCTGATGGATAATAACCCAGGATAACCCTGATGGATAATAACCAAGGATAACCCAGATGGATAATAACCCAGGATAACCCGGATGGATAATAACCCAGGATAACCCTGATGGATAATAACCCAGGATAACCCTGATGGATAATAACCCAGGATAACCCGGATGGATAATAACCCAGGATATCCCGGATGGATAAAAACCCAGGAAAACCCGGATGGATAATAACCCAGGATAACCCGGATGGATAATAACCCAGGATAACCCTGATGGATAATAACCCAGGATAACCCTGATGGATAATAACCCAGGATAACCCTGATGGATAATAACCCAGGATAACCCAGATAGATAATAACCCAGGGTAACCCTGATGGATAATAACCCAGGATAACCCTGATGGATAATAACCCAGGATAACCCTGATGGATCATAACCCAGGATAACCCTGATAGATAATAACCCAGGATAACCCTGATGGATAATAACCTAGGATAACCCTGATGGATAATAACCCAGGATAACCCGGATGGATAATAACCCAGGATATCCCGGATGGATAATAACCCAGGATAACCCGGATGGATAATAACCCAGGATAACCCGGATGGATAATAACTCAGGATAACACTGATGGATAATAACCCAGGATAACCCTGATGGATAATAACCCAGGATAACCCTGATGGATAATAACCCAGGATAACCCAGGGTAACCCTGATGGATAATAACCCAGGATAACCCTGATGGATAATAACCCAGGATAACCTGGATGGATAATAACCCAGGATAAACCAGGATAACCCAAATGGATAATAACCCAGGATAACCCGGATGGATAATAACCTAGGATAACCCGGATGGATAATAAACCCGGATAACCCGGATGGATAATAACCCAGGATAACCCGGATGGATAATAACCCAGGATAACCCGGATGGATAATAACCCAGGATAACCCTGATGGATATTAACCCAGGATAACCCGGAGGGATAATAACCCAGGATAATCCAAGAAAGCCAACCAGCTTGGCCTGTTTACATTGTGGTCCTCATGCCCCCCTCAGGATGCCACCCATAACAGTCTACTAATTCCTAGGTACCTATTTACTGCTTGGTGAACAGGGGCAACAGATGTAAAGAGACTTGCCTATACGCTTCACCTCGCCCGGGGATCGAACCCGGGTCCTTTAGGTTGTGATACTAATGATCTAGGAAGGATCCAACATTTTTTTTATCCTATATAATGGTCGAGATGGACCAACACATTCACAAAATGCATTTTTTCTGTGTTGTGTTGTTTGACCCATGACCGTCTTGACACGAGGTGTGTTGTGTTGTTTGACCCATGACCGTCTTGACACGAGGTGTGTTGTGTTGTTTGACCCATGACCGTCTTGACACGAGGTGTGTTGTGTTGTTTCACCCATGACCGTCTTGACACGAGGTGTGTTGTGTTGTTTGACCCATGACCGTCTTGACACGAGGTGTGTTGTGTTGTTTGATCCATGACAATCTTGACACGAGGTGTGTTGTGTTGTTTGACCCATGACAGTCTTGACACGAAGTGTGTTGTGTTGTTTGACCCATGACCGTCTTGACACGAGGTGTGTTGTGTTGTTTGACCCATGACCGTCTTGACACGAGGTGTGTTGTGTTGTTGACCCATTACCGTCTTGACACGAGGTGTGTTGTTTGATCCATGACAGTCTTGACACGAGGTGTGTTGTGTTGTTTGACCCATGACCGTCTTGACACGAGGTGTGTTGTGTTGTTTGACCCATGACCGTCTTGACACGAGGTGTGTTGTGTTGTTTGACCATGACAGTCTTGACACAGGGATGTGTGTTGTTTGACCTGCCCGTCTTGACACGAGGTGTGTTGTGTTGTTTGACCCATGACCGTCTTGACACGAGGTGTGTTGTGTTGTTTGACCCATGACAGTCTTGACACGAGGTTTGTTTTTGATCTTGATCAGAGGTATTTTTTATCCATTACGATGCAACACGAGGTGTTGTGTTGTTTGACCCATGACCGTCTTGACACGAGTGTGTTGTGTTGTTTGACCCGACCTCTTGACACGGTGTGTTGTGTTGTTTGACCCATGACCGTCTTGACACGAGGTGTGTTGTGTTGTTTCACCCATGACCGTCTTGACACGAGGTGTTGTGTTGTTTGACCCATGACCGTCTTGACACGAGTGTGTTGTGTTGTTTGACCCATGACAGTCTTGACACGGGTGTTGTGTTGTTTGACCCATGACCGTCTTGACACGAGGTGTTGTGTTGTTTGACCCATGACCGTCTTGACACGAGGTGTGTTGTGTTGTTTGATCCATGACCGTCTTGAACGAGTGTGTTGTGTTGTTTGACCCATGACCGTCTTGACACGAGTGTTTGTGTTGTTTGACCCATGACGTCTTGACACGAGTGTGTTGTGTTGTTTGACCCATGACCGTCTTGACACGAGTGTGTTGTGTTGTTTGATCCATGACCGTCTTGACACGAAGGTGTTGTGTTGTTTGACCCATGACCGTCTTGACACGAGGTGTGTTGTTTGTTTGACCATGACCGTCTTGACACGAGGTGTGTTGTGTTGTTTGACCCATGACCGTCTTGACACGAGGTGTGTTGTGTTGTTTGATCCATGACCGTCTTGACACGAGGTTTGTTGTGTTGTTTGATCCATACCGTCTTGACACGAGTGTGTTGTGTTGTTTGATCCATGACGTTTTGACACGAGGTGTGTTGTGTTGTTACCTGATCACGAGTGGTTGTTGGACCAGACATCTTGACACGAGGTGTTTGTGTTGTTTGACCCATACCGTCTTGAGAGGGTGTGTTGTTTGATCCATGACAGTCTTGACACGAGTGTGTTGTGTTGTTTGACCCATACCGTCTTGAACGAGGTGTGTTGTTTGACCATGACGTCTTGACACGAGGTGTTGTGTTGTTTGACCCATGACCGTCTTGACACGAGGTGTGTTGTGTTGTTTGACCCATGACCGTCTTGACACGAGGTGTGTTGTGTTGTTTGATCCATGACAGTCTTGACACGAGGTGTGTTTTGTTGTTTGACCCATGACAGTCTTGACACAAAGTGTGTTGTGTTGTTTGATCCATGACAGTCTTGACACGAGGGATGTTGTGTTGTTTGACCCATGACCGTCTTGACACGAGGTGTGTTGTGTTGTTTGACCCATGACCGTCTTGACACGAGGTGTGTTGTGTTGTTTGACCCATGACAGTCTTGAGACGAGGTGTGTTGTGTTGTTTCACCCATGACAGTCTTGACACGAGGTGTGTTGTGTTGTTTGACCCATGACCGTCTTGACACGAGGTGTGTTGTGTTGTTTGACCCATGACCGTCTTGACACGAGGTGTGTTGTGTTGTTTGACCCATACGTCTTGACACGAGGTGTTGTGTTGTTTGATCCATGACCGTCTTGACACGAGGTGTGTTGTGTTGTTTGACCATGACCGTCTTGACACGAGTGTGTTGTGTTGTTTGATCCATGACAATCTTGACACGAGTGTGTTGTGTTGTTTGACCCATGACAGTCTTGACACGAGTGTGTTGTGTTGTTTGACCATGACGTCTTGACACAGGGTGTTGTGTTGTTTGACCCATGACCGTCTTGACACGAGTTTTGTGTTGTTGACCATACCGTCTTGACACGAGGTGTGTTGTTTGTTGACAGTCTTGACACGAGTGTGTTGTGTTGTTTGACACGTCTTGACACGAGGTGTGTTGTGTTGTTTGACCATGACATCTTGACACGAGGTGTGTTGTGTTGTTTGACCCATGACGTCTTGACACGAGTGTGTTGTGTTGTTTGACCCATGACCGTCTTGACACGAGTGTGTTGTGTTGTTTGACCCATACCGTCTTGACACGAGTGTGTTGTGTTGTTTGACCCATTACCGCTTACACGAGGGTGTTGTGTTGTTTGACCATGACGTCTTGACACGAGGTGTTGTGTTGTTTGACCCATGACCGTCTTGACACGAGTGTGTTGTGTTGTTTGACCCATGACCGTCTTGACACGAGGTGTTGTGTTGTTTGACCCATGACGTCTTGACACGAGGTGTTGTGTTGTTTGACCCATGACCGTTTGACACGAGTGTGTTGTGTTGTTGACCCATGACAGTTTGACACGAGGTGTTTGTGTTGTTTGACCCATACAGTCTTGACACGAGGTGTGTTGTGTTGTTTGACCCATTACCGTCTTGACACGAGGTGTGTTGTGTTGTTTGATCCATGACAGTCTTGACACGAGGTGTGTTGTGTTGTTTGATCCATGACCGTCTTGACACGAGGTGTGTGTTGTTTGACCTAGTTTGACCGAGTTTTGTGTTGTTTACGACAGTCTTGACACGAGTGTGTTGTGTTGTTTGACCCTGACAGTCTTGACACGAGGATGTTGTGTTGTTGACCCATGACCGTCTTGACACGAGGTGTGTTGTGTTGTTTGACCCAGACAGTCTTGACACGAGTGTGTTGTGTTGTTTGACCCAGACAGTCTTGACACGAGGGTGTTGTGTTGTTTGACCCATACGTCTTGACACGAGGTGTGTTGTGTTGTTTGACCATGACAGTCTTGACACGAGGTGTTGTGTTGTTTGATCCATGACGTCTTGACACGAGGTGTGTTGTGTTGTTTGATCCTGACCGTCTTGACACGAGGTGTGTTGTGTTGTTTGATCCATGACCGTCTTGACACGAGGTGTGTTGTGTTGTTTGATCCATGACCGTCTTGACACGAGGTGTGTTGTGTTGTTTGATGCATGACGTCTTGACATCAGAGTGTGTGTGTTGTTTGAGCATGACCGTCTTGACACGAGGATGTTGTGTTGTTTGACCCATGACCGTCTTGACACGAGGTGTGTTGTGTTGTTTGACCCATGACAGTCTTGACACGAGGTGTGTTGTGTTGTTTGACCCATGACAGTCTTGACACGAGGTGTGTTGTGTTGTTTGACCCATGACCGTCTTGACACGAGGTGTGTTGTGTTGTTTGATCCATGACCGTCTTGACACGAGGTGTGTTGTGTTGTTTGATCCATGACCGTCTTGACACGAGGTGTGTTGTGTTGTTTGATGCATGACCGTCTTGACACGAGGTGTGTTGTGTTGTTTGATGCATGACCGTCTTGACACGAGGGATGTTGTGTTGTTTGACCCATGACCGTCTTGACACGAGGTGTGTTGTGTTGTTTGACCCATGACAGTCTTGACACGAGGTGTGTTGTGTTGTTTGACCCATGACAGTCTTGACACGAGGTGTGTTGTGTTGTTTGATCCATGACAGTCTTGACACGAGGTGTGTTGTGTTGTTTGATCCATGACAGTGTTGACACGAGGTGTGTTGTGTTGTTTGACCCATGACCGTCTTGACACGAGGTGTGTTGTGTTGTTTGACCCATGACAGTCTTGACACGAGGTGTGTTGTGTTGTTTGATCCATGACAGTCTTGACACGAGGTGTGTTGTGTTGTTTGATCCATGACCGTCTTGACACGAGGTGTGTTGTGTTGTTTGATGCATGACCGTCTTGACACGAGGGATGTTGTGTTGTTTGACCCATGACCGTCTTGACACGAGGTGTGTTGTGTTGTTTGACCCATGACAGTCTTGACACGAGGTGTGTTGTGTTGTTTGACCCATGACAGTCTTGACACGAGGTGTGTTGTGTTGTTTGATCCATGACAGTCTTGACACGAGGTGTGTTGTGTTGTTTGATCCATGACAGTCTTGGCACGAGGTGTGTTGTGTTGTTTGATCCATGACAGTCTTGACACGAGGTGTGTTGTGTTGTTTGATCCATGACAGTCTTGACACGAGGTGTGTTGTGTTGTTTGATCCATGACCGTCTTGACACGAGGTGTGTTGTGTTGTTTCACCCATGACCGTCTTGACACGAGGTGTGTTGTGTTGTTTGATCCATGACAGTCTTGACACGAGGTGTGTTGTGTTGTTTGATGCATGACCGGCTTGACACGAGGGATGTTGTGTTGTTTGACCCATGACCGTCTTGACACGAGGTGTGTTGTGATGTTTGACCCATGACAGTCTTGACACGAGGTGTGTTGTGTTGTTTGACCCATGACAGTCTTGACACGAGGTGTGTTGTGTTGTTTGATCCATGACAGTCTTGACACGAGGTGTGTTGTGTTGTTTGACCCATGACCGTCTTGACACGAGGTGTGTTGTGTTGTTTGTGTGTGTGTGTGTGTGTTTGAACTCACCTATACGTGGTTGCAGTGGTCGATATACAGCTCCTGACCCCGCCTCTTCGTGGTTGAGAATAGGTCCGCTCACTCTCTGTTCCATGAGCTTTATCGTATCTCTTCTTAAAGCTATGTATGTGTGTGTGTGTGTGTGTGCGTGTGTGTGTATGTGTGTGTGTGTGTGTGTGTGTGTGTGTGTGTGTGTATTAAGGTGTGGTTCCCGTGTTTACCTGCAGCCTGGGCGCTGACTGGGGTTAAAAATCCAGGTGTGGCAGTGTTGATAAACACATCTCAAGCAAGGTAGGTGAGGCTGGCGCATCCACCAGCTCATCCAGTAATCCACCAGCTCATCCAGTCATCCACCACCTTATCCAGTCATCCACCACCTTATCCACCAGCGCATCCACCAACTCACCATCTCATCCAGTCATCCACTATTCCAACTACTATAGCTGCAAGGGTTGTGTGCGTCTCTAGTGATATGCTGGGTGTAGTGTAAACCCCACACTCTCTCCCTATATCACGTCTCTCACCTGAGCCTCGTCCTAAATTAACCGTCGATATCTCACATACTATTTTTAAACGAGTTTCTCTATAATTAAGCTGAGTTAGATTGTTGTCTGTTAGACAGTTATAACATACTAGAAATCAATAACAAATAAAAGACAAAATATCTTATAAAACGAGTTTACATACATGGAGGACAAGACAGTGCACACACACACAGCTTTAAGAAGAGGTATGATTAAGCTCATGGAGCAAGAAGAGTGACCTAGTAGCGACCAGTGAAGAGGCGGGGGCCAGGAGCTGTGACTAAACCCCTGTAAACACAACTAGGAGAGTACATCTAGGTGAGTACACACACACACACACACACACACACACACACACACACACACACACACACACACACACACACACACACAGCTGGAATTTAGCTCCGCTGGTAAACACTGTTAAGTATAAACACACACAGGAGGCAGCTGGGGGAGACACTCACACACAGGAGGCAGCTGGGGGAGACACTCACACACAGGAGGCAGCTGGGGGAGACACTCACACACAGGAGGCAGCTGGGGGAGACACTCACACACAGGAGGCAGCTGGGGAAGACACACACACACAGGAGGCAGCTGGGGGAGACACTCACACACAGGAGGCAGCTGGGGGAGACACTCACACACAGGAGGCAGCTGGGGGAGACACTCACACACAGGAGGCAGCTGGAGGAGACACACACACACAGGAGGCAGCTGGGGAGACACTCACACACAGGAGGCAGCTGGGGAGACACTCACACACAGGAGGCAGCTGGGGAGACACACACACAGGAGGCAGCTGGGGAGACACTCACACACAGGAGGCAGCTGGGGAGACACACACACAGGAGGCAGCTGGGGAGACACTCACACACAGGAGGCAGCTGGGGAGACACTCACACACAGGAGGCAGCTGGGGAGACACCACACACAGGAGGCAGCTGGGGAGACACACACACAGGAGGCAGCTGGGGGACACACACACAGGAGGCAGCTGGGGAGACACTCACACAAGGAGGCAGCTGGGGAGACACTCACACACAGGAGGCAGCTGGGGAGACACTCACACACAGGAGGCAGCTGGGGAGACACTCACACACAGGAGGCAGCTGGGGAGACACACACACACAGGAGGCAGCTGGGAGACACTCACACACAGGAGGCAGCTGGGGAGACACTCACACAGGAGGCAGCTGGGGAGACACTCACACACAGGAGGCAGCTGGGGAGACACTCACACACAGGAGGCAGCTGGGGAGACACTCACACACAGGAGGCAGCTGGGGAGACACCACACACAGGAGGCAGCTGGGGAGACACTCACACACAGGAGCAGCTGGGGGAGACACACACACACAGGAGGCAGCTGGGGGAGACACTCACACACAGGAGGCAGCTGGGGGAGACACTCACACACAGGAGGCAGCTGGGGGAGACACTCACACACAGGAGGCAGCTGGGGGAGACACTCACACACAGGAGGCAGCTGGGGAGACACTCACACACAGGAGGCAGCTGGGGGAGACACACACACACAGGAGGCAGCTGGGGGAGACACTCACACACAGGAGGCAGCTGGGGGAGACACTCACACACAGGAGGCAGCTGGGAGACACCACACACAGGAGGCAGCTGGGGAGACACCTCACACACAGGAGGCAGCTGGGGAGACACTCACACACAGGAGGCAGCTGGGAGACACTCACACACAGGAGGCAGCTGGGAGACACTCACACACAGGATAACATACACACATGAGCTACTAACACTCACAACAGGAGGCAGCTGGATGACACACCAGGGGCGGGGGACACCACACAGGAGGCAGACCACAACAACACACACACAACACAACACAGAGCGCTGGAACCAAGGGGAGCGGGGAAACACGAGGCTGGGAGACACCACACACAGGAGGCAGTGGGAGACATCCCAAGGGGCAGTGGGAGACACACACACAGGAGGCAGCTGGAGAACCACAGGAGCAGCGAGACACACACAGGAGGCAGTGGAACCCACAGGCGCGAATCACACAGAGATGGAACACACACAGAGGGTGGGGGAACTCACACAGGAGGCAGCTGGAGACACTCACACACGGAGGCAGCTGGGAGACACACAGAGGCAGCTGGGGAGACCACACACAGGAGGCAGCTGGGGAGACACACACAGGAGGCAGCTGGGGAGACACTCACACACAGGAGCAGCTGGAGACACCACACAGGAGGCAGCTGGGAACACACACACAGGAGGCAGCTGGGGAGACACCACACAGGAGGCAGCTGGGGAGACACCACACACAGGAGCGCTGGGAGAACACCACAGAGCTACACTAAAGGAGGCAGCTGGGGAGACACTGACACGGACACACAGGGGAGCGGGGAGACCCACACACGGAGGAGCTGGGGAGAACTCACACAGGAGGCACTGGGGAGAACCACACAGGAGGCAGCTGGGGAGACACTCACACAAGGAGCAGCTGGGGAGCACCACACAGGAGGCATGGGACACCACACACAGGAGGCAGGGGGACACACACACAGGGGCAGGGGGACACCCACACAGGAGGCAGCTGGGAGACACCACACACAGGAGGCAGCTGGGGAACACCACACACAGGAGGCCTGGGGACTCCACACAGGGGCAGCGGGGAGACACTCACACACAGGGGCAGCTGGGGAGACACACACACAGGAGGCCGGGGGGACACCACACACAGGAGGCAGCTGGGGAGACACCACACACAGGAGGCAGGGGGAACACCACACACAGGGGCAGCTGGGGACACCACACACAGGAGGAGCTGGGAGACACTCACACAGGAGGAGCTGGGAGACACTCACACAGGAGGCAGTGGGAACACACACACAGGAGGCAGTGGGGGACACACACACAGGAGGCAGCTGGGGAGACACTACACACAGGAGGCAGCTGGGAGACACTCACACACAGGAGGCAGCTGGGGGGACACTACACAAGGAGGCAGCTGGGGAGACACCACACACAGGAGGCAGCTGGGGGACACACACAGGAGGGCGGGAGACACTCACACAGGAGGAGCTGGGAGACACCACAACAGGAGGCAGCTGGGGAGACACCACACACAGGAGGCAGCTGGGGAGACACACACACAGGGGAGCTGGAGACACTCACACAGGAGGCAGCTGGGAGACACTCACACACAGGAGGCAGCTGGGGAGACACCACACACAGGAGGCAGCTGGGGAGACCACAAAGGAGGACTGGGGAGCACTCACACACAGGAGGCAGCTGGGGAGACACTACACACAGGAGGCAGCTGGGGAGACACCACACAGGGGCAGCTGGGGGACACTCACAGGAGGCAGTGGGGAGACACTCACACACAGGAGGCAGCTGGGGACACTCACACAAGGAAGAGCTGGGGAGACACTCACACACAGGAGGCAGCTGGGGAGACACTCACACAGGAGGCAGCTGGGGAACACACACACAGGAGCAGGGGAGACACTCACACAGGGAGTGGGGAGACACTCACACACAGGAGGCAGCTGGGGAGACACACACACAGGAGGCAGCTGGGAGACCACACACAGAGGACTGGAGGAGACACACAGAGAGGCAGCTGGGAGACACCACAACAGGGAGCACTCACACACAGGAGGCAGCTGGGGAGACACTCACACAGGAGGCAGCTGGGGAGACACTCACACAACAGGGGAAAAGGAGCTGGGAGACACTCACACACAGGAGGCAGCTGGGGAGACACTCACACAGGAGGCAGCTGGGGAGACACTCACACAGGAGGCAGCTGGGAGACACCACAACAGGAGGCAGCTGGGAGACACACACACAGGAGGCAGCTGGGGGACACCACACACAGGAGGCAGCTGGGAGACACCACACACAGGAGGAGCTGGGGAACACACACACAGGAGGAGCTGGGGAGACACCACACAGCAGCTGGGAGCACACACAAGGAGGCAGGGGGACACTCACACACAGGAGGCAGCTGGGGGACACACACACAGGGGGGAACACACACACAGGAGGCAGCTGGGAGACACTCCACACAGGAGGAGCTGGGGAGACACCACACACAGGAGGCAGCTGGGGGACACCACACACAGGAGGCGCTGGGAGACACTCACACACAGGAGGCAGTGGGAGACACTCACACACAGGAGGCAGCTGGGAGACACCACACACAGGAGGCAGTGGGGAGACATCCACAAGGAGGCAGCTGGGGAGACACTCACAACGGAGGCATGGGGAGACACACACACAGGAGCAGCTGGGAGACACCACACAGGAGGCAGCTGGGGGACACTCACAACAGGAGGCAGCTGGGGGAGACACACACACAGGAGGCAGCGGGAGACACACACACACTGGGAGCACCGGAGGAGAACCACACAGGAGGCAGCTGGGAGACACACACACAGGAGGCAGCTGGGGAGACACACACACAGGAGACGGGGAGACACCCACACAGGAGGCAGCTGGGGAGACACTCAACACAGGAGGCGCTGGGGAGACACTCACACACAGGAGGCAGCGGGGAGACACTCACACAAGGAGGCAGCTGGGGGAGACACCACACAGGAGGCAGCTGGGGAGACACACACACAGGAGGCAGGGGGAGACACCACACACAGGAGGCAGCTGGGGAGACACTCACACACAGGAGGCAGCTGGGGAGACACTCACACAGGAGGCAGCTGGGAGACACTCACACAAGGTATGGCTTGAGTGGATGATGCCTGGATGACAGTGGATGGCTGGAGTGGATGATGCCTGATGACAGTGTGTGAGTGATGATCCTGATGACATGTGATGGTTGAGTGGATGATGCCCCTGATGACAGTGTGATGGCTGAGTGGATGATGCCTGGATGACAGTGTGATGGCTTGAGTGGATGATGCCTGGATGACAGTGATGGTTGAGTGGATGATGCCTGGATGACACTGTGATGGTTTGAGTGGATGATGCCTGATGACAGTGTGATGGCTGAGTGGATGATGCCTGATGACAGTGTGATGGTTGAGTGGATGATGCCTGGATGACACTGTGATGGTTGGTGGATGATGCCTGATGACAGTGTGATGGTTGAGTGGATGACAGCTGATGACACATGGAGCGATGCTGAGTGGATGATGCCTGATGACACTGTGATGGCTGAGGGGATGATGCCTGGATGACACTGTGAGTTAGTGGATGAGGCCTGAGACAGTGTGGTGGTCTGAGTAGATGATGCCTGGATGACAGTGTGATGGTTGAGTGGATGATGCCTGGATGACAGTTGATGGTTTAGTGGATGATGCCTGATGACACTGTGATTGTTGAGTGGATGATGCCTGGATGACAGTGTGATGGTTGAGTGGATGATGTCTGGATGACAGTGTGATGGTTGAGTGGATGATGCCTGGATGACACTGTGATGGTTGAGTGGATGATGCCTGGATGACACTGTGATTGTTGAGTGGATGATGCCTGGATGACAGTGTGATTGTTGAGTTGATGATGCCTGGATGACAGTGTGATGGTTGAGTGGATGATGCCTGGATGACACTGTGATGGTTGAGTGGATGATGCCTGGATGACAGTGTGATGGTTGAGTGGATGATGCCTAGATGACATTGATTGTTGAGTGGATGATGCCTGGATGACAGTGTGATTGTTGAGTGGATGATGCCTGGATGACAGTGTGATGGTTGAGTGGATGATGCCTGGATGACAGTGTGATGGTTGAGTGGATGATGCCTGGATGACAGTGTGATGGTTGAGTGGATGATGCCTGGATGACAGTGTGATGGTTGAGTGGATGATGCCTGGATGACAGTGTGATGGTTGGAGTGGATGATGCCTGGATGACACTGTGATGGCTTGATGGATGATGCCTGGATGACATGTGATGGTTGAGTGGATGATGCCTGGATGACATGTGATGGTTGAGTGGATGATGCCTGGATGACAGTGTGATGGTCTGAGTGGATGATGCCTGGATGTCAGCTGTGATGGTTGAGTGGATGATGCCTGGATGACAGTGTGATGGTTGAGTGGATGATGCCTGGATGACACTGTGATGGTTGAGTGGATGATGCCTGATGACAGTGTGATGGTTGAGTGGATGATGCCTGGATGACAGTGTGATGGTTGAGTGGATGATGCCTGGATGACAGTGTGATGGTTATGGATGATGCCTGGATGACACTGTGATGTTGAGTGGATGATGCCTGATGACAGTGTGATGGTTGAGGATGATGCCTGGATGACAGTGTGATGGTTGAGTGGATGATGCCTGGATGACACTGTGATGGTTGAGTGGATGATGCCTGGATGACATGTGATGGTTGAGTGGATGATGCCTGATGACAGTGTGATGGTTGAGTGGATGATGCCTGGATGACATGTGATTGTTGAGTGGATGATGCCTGGATGACAGTGTGATGGTTGAGTGGATGATGCCTGGATGACAGTGTGATGGTTGAGTGGATGATGCCTGATGACATGTGATGGTTGAGTGGATGATGCCTGGATGACACTGTGATTGTTGAGTGGATGATGCCTGGATGACAGTGTGATGGTTGAGTGGATGATGCCTGGATGACAGTGTGATGGTTGAGTGGATGATGCCTGGATGACAGTGTGATCGTTGAGTGGATGATGCCTGGATGACAGTGTGATTTTTGAGTGGATGATGCCTGGATGACAGTGTGATAATTGAGTGGATGATGCCTGGATGACAGTCTGATGGTTGAGTGGATGATGCCTGGATGACAGTGTGATGGCTGAGTTGATGATGCCTGGATGACAGTGTGATGGCTTAGTGGATGATGCTGGGATGACAGTGTGATGGTTGAGTGGATGATGCCTGGATGACTCTGTGATGGTTGAGTGGATGATGCCTGCCTGGATGACAGTGTGATGGTTGAGTGGATGATGCCTGGATGACAGTGTGATGGTTGAGTGGATGATGCCTGGATGACAGTGTGATAGTTGAGTGGATGATGCCTGGATGACACTGTGATGGTTGAGTGGATGATGCCTGGATGACAGTGTGATGGTTGAGTGGATGTGGATGATGCCTGGATGACAGTGTGATGGTTGAGTGGATGATGCCTGGATGACAGTGTGATGGTTTAGTGGATGATGCCTGGATGACACTGTGATTGTTGAGTGGATGATGCCTGGATGACAGTGTGATGGTTGAGTGGATGATGTCTGGATGACAGTGTGATGGTTGAGTGGATGATGCCTGGATGACACTGTGATGGTTGAGTGGATGATGCCTGGATGACACTGTGATTGTTGAGTGGATGATGCCTGGATGACAGTGTGATGGTTGAGTGGATGATGTCTGGATGACAGTGTGATGGTTGAGTGGATGATGCCTGGATGACACTGTGATGGTTGAGTGGATGATGCCTGGATGACACTGTGATTGTTGAGTGGATGATGCCTGGATGACAGTGTGATTGCTGAGTTGATGATGCCTGGATGACAGTGTGATGGTTGAGTGGATGATGCCTGGATGACACTGTGATGGTTGAGTGGATGATGCCTAGATGACACTGATTGTTGAGTGGATGATGCCTGGATGACAGTGTGATGGTTGAGTGGATGATGCCTGGATGACAGTGTGATGGTTGAGTGGTTGATGCCTGGATGACACTGTGATGGTTGAGTGGATGATGCCTGGATGACAGTGTGATGGTTAAGTGGATGATGCCTGGATGACAGTGTGATGGTTGAGTGGTTGATGCCTGGATGACACTGTGATGGTTGAGTGGATGATGCCTGGATGACAGTGTGATGGTTGAGTGGATGATGCCTGGATGACAGCGTGATGGTTGAGTGGATGATGCCTCGATGACTCTGTGATGGTTGAGTGGATGATGCCTGGATGACAGTGTGATGGTTGAGTGGATGATGCCTGGATGACAGTGTGATGGTTGAGTGGATGATGCCTGGATGACAGTGTGATGGTTGAGTGGATGATGCCTGGATGACACTGTGATGTTTGAGTGGATGATGCCTGGATGACACTGTGATGGTTGAGTGGATGATGCCTGGATGACAGTGTGATGGTTAAGTGGATGATGCCTGGATGATAGTGTGATAGTTGAGTGGATGATGCCTGGATGACAGTGTGATGGTTAAGTGGATGATGCCTGGATGACACTGTGATGGTTGAGTGGATGATGCCTGGATGACAGTGTGATGGTTGAGTGGATGATGCCTGGATGACAGTGTGATGGTTGAGTGGATGATGCCTGGATGACAGTGTGATGGTTGAGTGGATGATGCCTGGATGACAGTGTGATCGTTGAGTGGATGATGCCTGGATGACAGTGTGATTTTTGAGTGGATGATGCCTGGATGACAGTGTGATAATTGAGTGGATGATGCCTGGATGACAGTCTGTTGGTTGAGTGGATGATGCCTGGATGACAGTGTGATGGCTGAGTTGATGATGCCTGGATGACAGTGTGATGGCTTAGTGGATGATGCCGGGATGACAGTGTGATGGTTGAGTGGATGATGCCTGGATGACAATGTGATGGTTGAGTGGATGATGCCTGGATGACAGTGTGATGGTTGAGTGGATGATCCCTGAATAACAGTGTGATGGTTGAGTGGATGATGACTGGATGACAGCGTGATGGTAGAGTGGATGATACCTGGATGACAGTGTGATGGTTGAGTGGATGATGCTTGGATGACAGTGTGATGGTTGAGTGGATTATGCCTGGATGACAGTGTGATGGTTGAGTGGATGATGCCTGGATGACACTGTGATGGTTGAGTGGGTGATGCCTGGATGACACTGTGATGGTTGAGTGGATGATGCCTGGATGACACTGTGATTGTTGAGTGGATGATGCCTGGATGACAGTGTGATGGTTGAGTGGATGATGCCTGGATGACACTGTGATTGTTGAGTGGATGATGCCTGGATGACTCTGTGAACATTCTCAAGTGACAGAAGAGTTCATTAAGACACATAATCACAGCCTGACAGAGCAGAACAGTGTTGAACACAGCACAAGCTGTGGGACCAGGTGAGATCTCACCCTGGGTTGTGGATAATGAGAACTTTCAAAACAAGGGAAATAGTACCAATTATGATACTTTTCAAATCACTCGTATTTTCTCATTTGCAATATTGCTCAGTGTTGATTGCCCAGTTCAGGGCAGGAGAAATATCACAGCTGGAACAGCAATGTTCAGGGTAGGAGAGATATCACAGCTGGAACAACAACATTAAATCACCTTAGACCACTCATAACCCAGCAAAAGGCTGCAGTCAGGATGATAACAAATTCCCACTCTAGACAGCATACTCCACCAATATTCAAAACTTTAAAACTACTCACCGTAAAAAATATTCGTACCTATTCATGTGCCTTCTACAAACATAAAACTCTACATGCTAATATCAACCCTCCACTCAAAATTCTCCTCAACAACTTTAATAGGTCCCACGACCACCACACAAGACACTGATCACTATTTGACATACCCCGAGTCCATACTAACCAATGTAAAAATTCTATGCACATAAAGGGCCCCAGAATCTGGAATTCATTACCAGTAAATATTAAGTTAACCTTGTCGTAAAATCAATTCAAGACTTCTCAAAAATCACCTACTCACCCTATACTAAATACTCATACTGTAACAAACTTTCAAAAACAATGTTATTTTACTTAAGATAATCTTAGTATGAATGAAAGTAGTTAGACTGTTGGGTTTAGTCCTGACTCTTTCTCTTCTACTTCAGCTCTTCCTCTCACCGGCTATTCTTCTTCTGTCCCCACTTCCCCCTCGCCCCTAGTGGGTCCTTATCTGAGAGTCTGAACTAACTAACTATAGTATGGTTGGAACTAAATAGTAGTTAGACTGTTGGGTTTAGTCCTGACTCTTTCTCTTCTACTTCAGCTCTTCCTCTCACCGGCTATTCTTCTTCTGTCCCCACTTCCCCCTCGCCCCTAGTGTGTCCTTACCTGAGAGTCTGAACTGAACTGATAGTATGGGCCAAAGGAACTGTCAAGTTTACCTGTACTGCCACTCCACTCAATACAATTGACGACATTATACATGACCTCCAGCATCCAATGCTACAACGACCAATTAAATTGAAACACATCTCACTACGACAGTTCGCCTCACTCGTCAATGGACTGTATCAGTGATTTCTCCCACAATATTAATCGACCCTAATTCAGCTGCCTTCTGTGCCTCTCCCGCCGTCGCCTGCAGCCTCCTGCAGTACAACAACACCCGCCTCATCAGCTGATACAACTCGCCCCAGCTTCACACTCACCGATCAACAACGCCTGCAGTTTCTCTGCACATGTAAAGCAGAGTGGACGTGCCACTCACCTGTATATTCCCTCCTCCTACCCTTACCCAACCTTTTCCCATATTTCTATCCTTACCCACCCTTCTTTCATCCCAGCTTACCGACGCTCAGGTCAATCAAGCTCAAGCTCAAGTATGGGCCGGGTCACCATTTGGAGAAGACCCGGGCCGGACGTACCGGCGAACCTACAACAACAACTATAGTATGGTCGATCACCATGCCCAGCCCTTTTAGGGCAGGGTAGGTGCCAAGGCTGGAGCTTGCTACCATCCGCAGCTCACAAACCTGCGTTTCCTGTTAGGGAAGGTGGCAGACCAGAGAGGCCTAGCATCTATCTACCTCCATGCCTTGTGCTGGTGGGGAATGTGGCTAGGCCTGGGGCCAGTTGGTCCCGCCGATGAGGGGTATCCCCTCCCATGGGAGACATAGGTCTCTGACACTCCCACGCCAGGGAGCCGGAGCCGGGTCGCCATCTGGTAAAGACCCGGGCCGGGAGAATTCCCGGTGAATCAACACCTCCTCCTTCTATAGTATTGTTATTTTTACTAGTATAGCATCAACATATTGTAATTTGAAATAAAATATACAACTAGAATAAACTCAACCAATTTCTCTAGTATTGTCTTTTTAATAGTATGTATAATCATATTGTAATTTGAAATAATATATAACTAGAATAAACTCAATCAATTTCTCTAGTATTATGTACATAGTGAATAAGTCTTTAGACTAAGCTGCCCCTAATGCCATGGCATGCCAGTGGCTCTCCTTGCATTACAGTTTTATAATTGTAACTACCAATACCTATGTATACTTGTAACTTGCAACGAAATAAAAATATTATTATTATATATTATTATTATTATAATGTTTAGGGTAGGAGAAATATCACAGCTGAAACAGCAATGTTCAGGGTAGGAGAGATATCACAGCTGGAACAGCAATGTTCAGGTTAAGAGAGATATCACAGCTGGAACAGCATTGTTCAGGGCAGAGAAATATCACAGCTGGAACAGCAATGTTCAGGGCAGGAGAAATATCACAGTAGGAACAGCAATGTTCAGGGCAGGAGAGATATCACAGCAGGAACAGCAACGTTCAGGGCAGGAGAGATATCAGTGCTGGAACAGAAACGTTCAGGGCAGGAGAGATATCACAGCAGGAACAGCAACGTTCAGGGCAGGAGAGATATCAGTGCTGGAACAGCAACGTTCAGGGCAGGAGAGATATCACAGCAGGAACAGCAACGTTCAGGGCAGGAGACATATCAGTGCTGGAACAGCAACGTTCAGGGCAGGAGACATATCAGTGCTGGAACAGCAACGTTCAGGGCAGGAGACATATCAGTGCTGGAACAGCAACGTTCAGGGCAGGAGAGATATCACAGCAGGAACAGCAACGTTCAGGGCAGGAGAGATATCAGTGCTGGAACAGCAACGTTCAGGGCAGGAGAGATATCAGTGCTGGAACAGCAACGTTCAGGGCAGGAGAGATATCAGTGCTGGAACAGCAACGTTCAGGGCAGGAGAGATATCAGTGCTGGAACAGCAACGTTCAGGGCAGGAGAGATATCACAGCAGGAACAGCAACGTTCAGGGCAGGAGAGATATCAGTGCTGGAACAGCAACGTTCAGGGCAGGAGAGATATCAGTGCTGGAACAGATATAGAGATCATTTATGACCCACATAGAGCCAATAAACTATTTAAATTACTGGGAACGTCTTAGAGTCTTAAATATGTACTCACTGGAGTGTAGGAGAGAGAGATACATGATAATATATACCTGGGAAGTACTCGAGGGCCTGGAGCCAAATATACCTAGTGAAAAGCAGGGGTGCGGTGGGCACAATAAGAGAACACTGTATCAACATTCGTGGCCCCAGATTATTCAACATCTTACCAGAAGATATCAGAAACACTGCTGGAACAAGTGTAGAAGTCTTCAAGAAGAAACTGGACAAGTATCTTCACCAGGTGCCAGATCAAGAAGGCTGTGATAGATATGTGAAGCAGCGGGCTACCAGCAGCAGCAGCCTGGTTAACCAGGGAAACACCAGACGAGCCTGGCCTATGGCCGGGCTCTGGGAGTAGAAAGACTCTCAGAACTCATTAAAGGCTCTATCTCTTTTTGTATAATTGTGATATATTAACAGATATGAATAGAGATGAGTTTACGACCTTCATCCAGGGCTCCTACGCCCGCGCCCACGCCCACGGCCACATCCACGCCCACAATAGGTTCTCACAGTCCCCACATCACGACTGCCCACATCTGTGCCTCAATCTACCCTCAATAATACATCACAATAAGCAATTACGACCTTCTAATGTAAAGTGACCTATAGTTCAACCTAACATAAGGTTGGTTTTCACCCACCTCCAGACACTCTCGCTGAACCATCTGCAAGAAATATAATGGTTTACCATTGAAATTTTCAATAATTATCATTATCCGTTTTCTTGTTTATTGACATCGGCAACTTTCATCAGGACAAATATATACCATTTCTTTTTTTCTAAGAGTTTTATTTATAATTTATCTTCTGTTAATTTGTAGCATTTATATTTAAAAATTAATTGTGTGTTTATTATAATTTTTATAATGTTTTCATGGGTTTTTGAAGAGTGAGGATCCAAGTTGTTCTTGCTGTTGTTCGTGTTATTGTTATCGTTGTTCTTGGAAAAGGCCCAGGCCGGCGAATATACCGGCTAATCTACCACAACAACAACTTTTACTTTCTGACATCCGGAGAGAGCCAGAGCTTGCTTCCACCTGCAGCTCACAAGACTGCCATTCCCACGAGCAGGGCAGGGCCGATGGCAGACCAGAGGCCTAGCTTCTCCCTACGAGCCCCGTGAGGGCGGGGAATGGGGCTAGGCCTGGGGGACAGTTGGTCCCAGAAGATGAGGGGGTACTTGTACCTCCTCCCATGGCAGACATTAGTCTGAGACACTCCGGAGAGAGGGAGCCAAGGCCGGGCCACCACTTGGAATAGGCCCGGGCCGGCGAATATACCGGCTAATCTCCAACAACAACAATCTCCACAGTTGAACAGTCCTGTATCACGATCCTGCGTCTGGTTATTGCCCATAGATTCTCAATTGGGTTGAGGTCAGGAGAGTGTCCAGACTAATTTAGAACTCTTAATCCACTCTCTTCAAGAATGTCATCATTTTTCTGGAAGTGTGGCTTGGAACAAGATCCTGCTGGAAAATGGCTTCTCCATCAGGAAAGTCTCTGTCCACAATGGGAAGCAAATGAGTTTCCAGGATTGTCTTGTATTTGTCAGTGTTCATTGTTCCCTCAACAATAACAAACCTTCCTGGGTCTTCAGCAGTAACACCATCCCAAAACATCTTCTTAAGCGAGTGTTTTGACGCTTGTTGACTGTCTCCATTACTAAGAGGTTCACCTTTACTCTGTCTCACTACCACTGATCTGTACCCATGTACTTCACTACCACTGATCTGTACCCATGTACTTCACTACCACTGATCTGTACCCATGTACTTCACTACCACTGATCTGTACCCATGTACTTCACTACCACTGATCTGTACCCATGTACTTCACTACCACTGATCTGTACCCATGTACTTCACTACCACTGATCTGTACCCATGTACTTCACTACCACTGATCTGTACCCATGTACTTCACTACCACTGATCTGTACCCATGTACTTCACTACTACTGATCTGTACCCATGTACTTCACTACCACTGATCTGTACCCATGTACTTCACTACCACTGATCTGTACCCATGTACTTCACTACCACTGATCTGTACCATGTACTTCACTACCACTGATCTGTACCCATGTACTTCACTACCACTGATCTGTACCCATGTACTTCACTACCACTGATCTGTACCATGTACTTCACTACCACTGATCTGTACCCATGTACTTCACTACCACTGATCTGTACCCATGTACTCCACTACCACTGATCTGTACCCATGTACTCCACTACCACTGATCTGTACCCATGTACTTCACTACCACTGAACTGTACCCATGTACTTCACTACCACTGATCTGTACCCATGTACTTCACTACCACTGATCTGTACCATGTACTTCACTACCACTGATCTGTACCCATGTACTTCACTGCCACTGATCTGTACCCATGTACTTCACTACCACTGATATGTACCCATGTACTTCACTACCACTGATCTGTACCCATGTACTTCACTACCACTGATCTGTACCCATGTACTTCACTACCACTGATCTGTACCCATGTACTTCACTACAACTGATCTGTACCCATGTACTTCACTACCACTGATCTGTACCCATGTACTTAACTACCACTGATCTGTACCCATGTACTTCACTACAACTGATCTGTATCATGTACTTAACTACCACTGATCTGTACCCATGTACTTCACTACCACTGATCTGTACCCATGTACTTCACTACCACTGATCTGTACCCATGTACTTCACTACCACTGATCTGTACCATGTATTTCACTACTACTGATCTGTACCCATGTACTTCACTACCACTGATCTGTACCCATGTACTTCACTACCACTGACCTGTACCTATGTACTTCACTACCACTGATCTGTACCCATGTACTTAACTACCACTGATCTGTACCCATGTACTTCACTACCACTGATCTGTACCCATGTACTTCACTACCACTGACCTGTACCCATGTACTTCACTACCACTGATCTGTACCAATGTACTTCACTACCACTGATCTGTACCCATGTACTTCACTACTACTGATCTGTACCCATGTACTTAACTACCACTGATCTGTACCCATGTACTTCACTACAACTGATCTGTACCATGTACTTCACTACCACTAATCTGTACCCATGTACCTCACTACCACTGATCTGTACCCATGTACTTCACTACCACTGACCTGTACCCATGTACTTCACTACCACTGATCTGTACCCATGTACTTCACTACCACTGATCTGTACCCATGTACTTCACTACCACTGATCTGTACCCATGTACTTCACTACCACTGATCTGTACCCATGTACTTCACTACAACTGATCTGTACCATGTACTTCACTACCACTGATCTGTACCCATGTACTTCACTACCACTGATCTGTACCATGTACTTCACTACCACTGATCTGTACCCATGTACTTCACTACCACTGATCTGTACCCATGTACTTCACTACCACTGATCTGTACCCATGTACTTCACTACCACTGATCTGTACCCATGTACTTCACTACCACTGATCTGTACCATGTACTTCACTACCACTGATCTGTACCCATGTACTTCACTACCACTGATCTGTACCCATGTACTTACTACCACTGATCTGTACCCATGTCTTCACTACCACTGATCTGTACCCATGTACTTCACTACCACTGATCTGTACCATGTACTTCACTACCACTGATCTGTACCCATGTACTTCACTACCACTGATCTGTACCCATGTACTTACTACCACTGATCTGCATGACCCATGTACTCTCACTACCACTGATCTGTACCAATGATACTTCACTACCACTGATCTATACCCATGTACTTCACTACCACTGATCTGTACCCATGTACTTCACTACCACTGATCTGTACCCATGTACTTCACTACCACTGACCTGTACCCATGTACTTCACTACCACTGATCTGTACCCATGTACTTCACTACAACTGATCTGTACCATGTACTTCACTACCACTGATCTGTACCCATGTACTTCACTACCACTGATCTGCACCCATGTACTTCACTACCACTGATCTGTACCCATGTACTTCACTACCACTGATCTGTACCCATGTACTTCACTACCACTGATCTGTACCCATGTACTTCACTACCACTGATCTGTACCCATGTACTTAACTACCACTGATCTGTACCCATGTACTTAACTACCACTGATCTGTACCCATGTACTTAACTACCACTGATCTGTACCCATGTACTTAACTACCACTGATCTGTACCCATGTTCTTCACTACCACTGATCTGTACCCATGTACTTCACTACCACTGATCTGTACCATGTACTTCACTACTACTGATCTGTACCCATGTACTTCACTACCACTGATCTGTACCCATGTACTTAACTACCACTGACCTGTACCCATGTACTTCACTACCACTGATCTGTACCAATATACTTCACTACCACTGATCTATACCCATGTACTTCACTACCACTGATCTGTACCCATGTACTTCACTACCACTGACCTGTACCCATGTACTTCACTTCCACTGATCTGTACTCATGTACTTCACTACCGCTGATCTGTACCATGTACTTCACTACCGCTGATATGTACTCATGTACTTCAAAATGCTCCTCTTCTCAAAATATAACTTTACTCCATTCATGAGAGACAACACAATAAGTGTCAGGGGCCCAAGACTGTTCAACTGCCTCCCATCATACATAAGGGGGATTACCAAAAGACCCCTTTCTGTCTTCAAGAAGGCACTGAACAGGCACCTAAAGTCAGTACCTGACCAACCGGGCTGTGGTTCATATGTCAGTTTGCGTGCGGCCGTCAGTAACAGCCGGGTTGATCAGACCCTGATCCACCACGAGGCCTGGTCTACAGGTAAACTCCAAGTATCTGTCAACAATCCCCTATGATCGAGTGCCCACCGCAGCAGTTTTTTCTTCATAACAGCAATCAATAATTGTTTGTTTACTGGCTCTCTGGCAGTTGTGTCAACTTCAAGGAACCTTCGTTGAACAGTTGAAGAATCAACATTTACGTGGCTGAAGCCAAATCTCTCTGTAGATCTTTGCTGGGATCCTTCACACTATTTCTTATAATAACCTTGACATTGTAAGGTGTTGTCTTGTGTTTTCTTCCACATCTTCCTGGACGCAGCACTCCACAGTCACCAGTGTCGTCACCTCTCTTCAGACTCCCACCAACAGTTGACTTTGTCACCTCTCTTCAGACTCCCACCAACAGTTGACTTTGTCACCTCTCTTCACACTCCCACCAACAGTTGACTTTGTCACCTCTCTTCACACTCCCACCAACAGTTGACTTTATCACTTCTCTTCAGACTCCCACCAACAGTTGACTTTATCACTTCTCTTCAGACTCCCACCAACAGTTGACTTTATCACCTCTCTTCAGACTCCCACCAACAGTTGACTTTATCACCTCTCTTCAGACTCCCACCAACAGTTGACTTTATCACTTCTCTTCAGACTCCCACCAACAGTTGACTTTATCACCTCTCTTCAGACTCCCACCAACAGTTGACTTTGTCACCTCTCTTCACACTCCCACCAACAGTTGACTTTGTCACCTCTCTTCAGACTCCCACCAACAGTTGACTTTGTCACCTCTCTTCAGACTCCCACCAACAGTTGACTTTGCTAGGCTCAAATTTTTGGCAATCTGTCTGATACTCAAATCATCATGATAAATTAGACACATATACAACACTTGGGTATCTTTATTGAGGAAACGTTTCGCCACACAGTGGCTTCATCAGTCCATACAAAGGTGAATCGTGAAGAACAGGAGGAGTTTGAGTTAATCAGTCCCTCAACTTGAGTCGATGTTGTCAGTCCATCTTTTCAAGATTGATGGACAGACAACATCGACTCAAGGTTGAGGGACTGATTACCTCAAACTACTCCTGTTCCTCACGATTCTCCTTTGTATGGACTGATGAAGCCACTGTGTGGTGAAACGTTTCCTCAATAAAGATACCCAAGTGTTGCATATGTGTCTAACTTATCAACTTGTCGGTTCTCTGAACCATTCATCTACATCAAATCATCATGTTTTCTAAGAGGTACGATACTTGCAGCTTCCTAGGTGTAACATCCATCATGAATTTCAGTAGTAATCATGAACTGAAGGAGAGAATTTGGTGAAACCACATTCACTCACGGAGAACGCTTGGAGAAATAGCCTTACAGAACAACAGCTGTTGTAGCACTGACCAGAGTCACAGTGTAACACCACATCTGGATGGTTGCCAGAAGTAGGTAGCAAACTCTTCTGGAAAAAAAAGAACTCAAACTATATTAATTAATCTTAAAACTAAGACATATTATGAGATCAAATTTACTCCTGTCCCAATTAATTTACACACCACTGTATATTATAATTTAGTGATGATCATATTTTAGCGGAGATATTTACAACAAATTCTGACTCTGATCGTTACTGAATGAGCTAAGTTTGCAAACATTACCTAAGAAGTCAGGTGTGAGCACCGCAAGTGTGAGTCACCACAGGTGTGAGCGGCACAGGTGTGAGCACAATACAAAAATAGCAACAAGTTGAAAGATACGCAGGTCGAGAGGTAGATAGGTAGGTCGAGAGGTAGATAGGTAGGTATACAGGTAGGTAGGTGTCATCAGCATACAGAGTGGGTTTGAAGCACCAAAATAGAATATTCATCAACGTGGACATCCTACCTGGCTGACGACCTGCCTGGCTGACGACCTGACCTGCCTGGCTGACGACCTGCCTGGCTGACGACCTACCTGGCTGACGACTTGATCTGCCTGCCTGACGACCTGCCTGGCTCATGACCTGCCCTGCCTGCCTGACGACCTGACCTGCCTGGCGCACGACCTGCCTGGCTGACGACCTGACCTGCCTGGCTGACGACCTGCCTGGCTGACGACCTGCCTGGCTCACGACCTGACCTGCTTGGCTCACGACCTGACCTGCCTGGCTCACGACCTGACCTACCTGGCTTACGACCTGCCTGGCTTACGACCTGCCTGGCTTACGACCTGCCTGGTTCACGACCTGCCTGGCGCACGACCTGCCTGGCTGACGACCTGACCTGACTGGCTGACGACCTGACCTGCCTGGCTGACGACCTGCCTGGCTCACTCGTTATTCCTTCATCACCAAATTTAAATAATACAAATATTGCGGAGAATATTTATATAAATCCCAATGTGACGCGCTGCCTCCATGTATATATTATCTCAACGACACAGTCTCTTTAATTTAGGGAATATATATATATATATATATATATATTATATATATATATATATATATATATATTTTTATATATATATATATATATATATATATATATATATATATGTGTGTGTGTGTGTGTGTGTGTGTGTGTGTGTGTGTGTGTATACATGCATTAGAAAGGTATATTAAAATTTTAAAAGTCTCCACTAGCTCCTGGGGAAGGTGGATGGGAACTGGGAATACAGCGAGCACTCCCCCTCTGGATAACCACACCGAGACACTGGAAGAGGAGTGTGGCATGTCTAGATCACTGGCTCACACCCTCGTCAAGATGACCGTGACCTGGTCAGTGATGCGGAGACAGCAGGACACAGCAGAGGTTCTGGAGTGCCAGTTAGAGTGTCATCCTCTAAGTACTGGGATGTTAACCCATTGTACAGCCTTCATGTGCCTTCCTTTATAACCAGTCACAAGAGTTTATAGTTGAGGGAGTCAACCTGAGTGCACAACCTCACATGACTTCATTTTGTGTTTACCCAACTACATGGTTTTGACGTGATACACTACATGGTTTTGACGTGATACACTACATGGTTTTGACGTGATACACTACATGGTTTTGACGTGATAGACTACATGGTTTTGACGTGATACACTACATGGTTTTGACGTGATACACTACATGGTTTTGACGTGATAGACTACATGGTTTTGACGTAATAGACTACATGGTTTTGACGTGATACACTACATGGTTTTGACGTGATAGACTACATGGTTTTAACGTGATACACTACATGGTTTTGACGTGATAGACTACATGGTTTTGACGTGATACACTACATGGTTTTGACGTGATAGACTACATGGTTTTGACGTGATAGACTACATGGTTTTGACGTGATAGACTACATGGTTTTGACGTGATAGACTACATGGTTTTGACGTGATACACTACATGGTTTTGACGTGATAGACTACATGGTTTTGACGTGATACACTACATGGTTTTGACGTGATAGACTACATGGTTTTGACGTCATAGACTACATGGTTTTGACGTGATACACTACATGGTTTTGACGTGATACACTACATGGTTTTGACGTGATAGACTACATGGTTTTGACGTGATACACTACATGGTTTTGACGTGATACACTACATGGTTTTGACGTGATAGACTACATGGTTTTGACGTGATAGACTACATGGTTTTGACGTGATAGACTACATGGTTTTGACGTGATAGACTACATGGTTTTGACGTGATAGACTACATGGTTTTGACGTGATAGACTACATCGTTTTGACGTGATACACTACATGGTTTTGACGTCATAGACTACATGGTTTTGACGTGATACACTACATGGTTTTGACGTGATACACTACATGGTTTTGACGTGATACACTACATGGTTTTGACGTCATAGACTACATGGTTTTGACGTGATACACTACATGGTTTTGACGTGATACACTACATGGTTTTGACGTGATAGACTACATGGTTTTGACGTAATAGACTACATGGTTTTGACGTGATACACTACATGGTTTTGACGTGATAGACTACATGGTTTTAACGTGATACACTACATGGTTTTGACGTGATAGACTACATGGTTTTGACGTGATACACTACTTGGTTTTGACGTGATAGACTACATGATTTTGACGTGATAGACTACATGGTTTTGACGTGATAGACAACATGGTTTTGACGTGATACACTACATGGTTTTGACGTGATACACTACATGGTTTTGACGTGATACACTACATGGTTTTTGACGTGATAGACTACATGGTTTTGACGTATAGACTACATGGTTTGACGTGATAGACTACATGGTTTTGACGTGATACACTACATGGTTTTGACGTGATACACTACATGGTTTTGACGTGATACACTACATGGTTTTGACGTGATAACTACATGTTTGACGTGATAGACTACATGGTTTTGACGATAACTACATGGTTTTGACGTGATACACTACATGGGTTTGACGTGATAGCACTACATGGTTTTGACGTGATAGACTACATGGTTTTGACGTGATAGACTACATGGTTTTGACGTGATAGACTACATGGTTTTGACGTGATACACTACATGGTTTTGACGTGATACACTACATGGTTTTGACGTGATAGACTACATGGTTTTGACGTGATACACTACATGTTTGACGTGATACACTACATGGTTTTGACGTGATAAAAAAATTGAAAACATGGTTTTGACGTGATACACTACATGGTTTTGACGTGATACACTACATGGGTTTTGACGTGATAGACTACATGGTTTTGACGTGATACACTACATGGTTTTGACGTGATACACTACATGGTTTTGACGTGATACACTACATGGTTTTGACGTGATAGACTACATGGTTTTGACGTGATAGACTACATGGTTTTGACGTGATAGACTACATGGTTTTGACGTGATAGACTACATGGTTTTGACGTGATACACTACATGGTTTTGACGTGATACACTACATGGTTTTGACGTGATACACTACATGGTTTGACGTGATACACTACATGGTTTTGACGTGATACACTACATGGTTTTGACGTGATAGACTACATGGTTTTGACGTGATAGACAACATGGTTTTGACATGATAGACTACATGGTTTTGACGTGATAGACAACATGGTTTTGACTGATAGACTATAGTTTTAAACGTGATAGACTACATGGGTTTGACGTGATAGACAACATGGTTTTGACGTGATAGACAACATGGTTTTGACGTGATAGACTACATGGTTTTGACGTGATAGACTACATGGTTTTGACGTGATAGACTACATGGTTTTGACGTGATAGACTACATGGTTTTGACGTGATAGACTACATGGTTTGACGTGATGACTACTGGTTTTGACGTGATAACTACATGGTTTTGACGTGATACACTACATGGTTTTGACGTGATACACTACTGGTTTGACGTGATACTACATGGTTTTGACGTGATACACTACATGGTTTTGACGTGATACACTACATGGTTTTGACGTGATAGACTACATGGTTTTGACGTGATAGACTACATGGTTTTGACGTGATAGACTACATGGTTTTGTCGTGATACACTACATGGTTTTGACGTGATACACTACATGGCTTTGTCGTGATACACTACATGGTTTTGACGTGATACACTACATGGTTTTGACGTGATAGACTACATGGTTTTGACGTGATAGACAACATGGTTTTGACATGATAGACTACATGGTTTTGACGTGATAGACAACATGGTTTTGACATGATAGACTGCATGGTTTTGACGTGATAGACAACATGGTTTTGACGTGATAGACAACATGGTTTTAACGTGATAGACTACATGGGTTTGACGTGATAGACAACATGGTTTTGACGTGATAGACAACATGGTTTTGACGTGATAGACTACATGGTTTTGACGTGATAGACTACATGGTTTTGACATGATAGACTACATGGTTTTAACGTGATAGACAACATGGTTTTGACATGATAGACAACATGGTTTTGACATGATAGACAACATGGTTTTGACATGATAGACAACATGGTTTTAACGTGATAGACTACATGGTTTTGACGTGATAGACTACATGGTTTTGACGTGATAGACTGCATGGTTTTGACGTGATAGACAACATGGTTTTGACGTGATAGACAACATGGTTTTGACGTGATAGACTGCATGGTTTTGACGTGATAGACAACATGGTTTTGACGTGATAGACAACATGGTTTTGACGTGATAGACTGCATGGTTTGACGTGATAACAACATGGTTTTGACGTGATAGACAACATGGTTTTGACGTGATAGACTACATGGTTTTGACGTGATAGACTACATGGTGACTGTGGTCTTACAGAGATGTGACTCATGGTCTTCACAGAGGATAGTGACTGTGGTCTTCACAGAGATGGTGACTGATGGTCTTCAGAGGATAGTGACTGTGGTCTTCCAGAGGAGGTCTTTGAATGGTGACTGTTCTCACAAATGTGACTGTGGTCTCACAGAGGATGGTGACTGTGTCTCACAGAGGATGGTGACTGTGGTTTCTAAGAATGTGACTGTGATCTTCACAGAGGATGGACTTGGTTTACGAGGATGTGACTGTGACAGAGATGCCAGGATGACTGGTTTACAGAGATGACTTGGTTTCAGAGGATAGTACGTGGTCTTCAAGGATGGTGACTTGGTCTTACAGAGGATGGTGACTGTGGTCTCAGAGGATAGTACTGGTCTTCACAGAGGATAGGACTGGTTTCAAGAGGATGTGCTGTGTCTTCAAGAGATGGTGACTGTGGTCTTACAGAGATGGTGACTGTGAGATGACTTCTACAAGGATGGTGACTGTGGTCTTACAGAGATGTGACGTGGCTCAGAGAGTGACTGTGGTCTTCTACAGATAGTGACTGTGGTTTCACAGAGAAGTGACTGTGGTCTTACAGAGGATGTGACTGTGGTCTTCAGAGGATGTGACTTGGTCTTCACAAGGATAGTGACTGTGGTCTTCACAGAGATGTGACTTGGTCTTACAGAGATGGTGACTGTGGTCTTCACAGAGATGGTGACTGGGTTTCACGAGGATGTGACTGTGGTCTTCACAGAGGATAGTGACTGTGGTCTTCACAGAGGATAGTGACTGTGGTCTTCACAGAGGATGGTGACTGTGGTCTTCACAGAGGATAGTGACTGTGGTCTTCACAGAGGATAGTGACTGTGGTCTTCAAGAGGATGGTGACTGTGGTCTTCACAGAGATGTGACTGTGGTCTTCACAGAGGATGGTGACTGTGGTCTTCACAGAGGATGGTGACTGTGGTCTTCACAGAGGATAGTGACTGTGTCTTCACAGAGGATGTGACTGTGGTCTTCACAGAGGATGGTGACTGTGGTCTTCACAGAGGATGTGACTGTGTCTTCACAGAGGATGTGACTGTGTTTACAGAGGATGGTGACTGTGGTCTTCACAGAGGATGGTGACTGTGGTCTTCACAGAGGATGGTGACTGTGGTCTTCACAGAGGATGGTGACTGTGGTCTTCACAGAGGATGGTGACTGTGGTCTTCACAGAGGATAGTGACTGTGGTCTTCACAGAGGATGGTGACTGTGGTCTTCACAGAGGATAGTGACTGTGGTCTTCACAGAGGATGTGACTGGTCTTCACAGAGATGTGACTGTGTCTTCACAGAGGATGGTGACTGTGGTCTTCACAGAGGATAGTGACTGTGGTCTTCACAGAGGATGGTGACTGTGGTCTTCACAGAGGATGGTGACTGTGGTCTTCACAGAGGATGGTGACTGTGGTCTTCACAGAGGATAGTGACTGTGGTCTTCACAGAGGATAGTGACTGTGGTCTTCACAGAGGATGGTGACTGTGGTCTTCACAGAGGATGGTGACTGTGGTCTTCACAGAGGATGGTGACTGTGGTCTTCACAGAGGATGGTGACTGTGGTCTTCACAGAGGATGGTGACTGTGGTCTTCACAGAGGATAGTGACTGTGGTCTTACAGAGGATGGTGACTGTGGTCTTCACAGAGGATGGTGACTGTGGTCTTACAGAGGATAGTGACTGTGGTCTTCACAGAGATGGTGACTGTGGTCTTCACAGAGGATGTGACTGTGGTCTTCACAGAGAGGACTGTGTCTAGGATGTACTGTGGTCTTCACAGAGGATGTGACTGTGTCTTCACAGAGATAGTGACTGTGGTCTTACAGAGGATGTGACTGTGGTCTTCACAGGATGGTGACTGTGTCTTCACAGAGGATGGTGACTGTGTCTTACAGAGATGTGACTGTGTCTTCACAGAGATGTGACTGTGTCTTCACAGAGGATGGACTGTGTCTTCACAGAGATGGTGATGTGTCTTACGAGAGGACTGTGTCTTAGAGATGGACTGTGTCTTCAGATGTGACTGTGTCTTACAGAGGATGTGACTGTGTCTTCACAAGATGTGACTGTGTCTTCAAGAGATGTGACTGTGTCTTCAAGATGTGCTTGTCTTCACAGAGATGTGACTGGTCTACAGAGATGACTGTGTCTTCACAGAGATGTGACTGTGTCTTCACGAGGATGTGACTGTGGTCTTCACAGAGATGTGACTGTGGTCTAAGAGATGTGACTGTGGTCTTCCAGAGATGTGACTGTTCTTCACAGAGGATGTGACTGTGTCTTCACAGAGATGGTGACTGTGTCTTCACAGAGATGTACTGTGTCTTCACGAGGATAGTGACTGTGTCTTCAAGAGATGTGACTTCTTCACGAGATGTGACTGTGTCTTCACAGAGATGACTGTGTCTTCAAGAGATAGTACTGTGCTTCACAGAGATGGTGACTGTGGTTTCCGAGGATGTGACTGTGTCTTCTGAGATGTGACTTGGTCTTCACAGAGATGGTGACTGTGGTCTTCAGAGATGTGACTGTGGTCTTCGAGATGTGACTGTGTCTTCAGAGATGTATGTGTCTTCAAGGATAGTGACTTGCAATCAAAGATGTACTGTTCTTCAGAGATGGTGAGGTTTCCAGATACTGTGTCTAAGAGATGTGACTGTGCTTCACAGAGATGTGACTGCTTCGAGATGACTGTGTCTGAGGATGGTGACTGTGTCTAAGAGATGTGACTTGTCTTCAAGATGTGACTGTGTCTTCACAGAGATGACTTGGTCTTACAGAGATGGACTGTGGTCTTCAAGAGGATGTGATGTGGTCTTCAAGAGGATGTGACTGTGTCTCACAGAGATGGACTGTGTCTTACAGGATGTGACTGTGGTCTTCAGGGATGTGACTTGGTCTTCGGATGATGGTCTTCACAGAGGATGGTGACTGTGGTCTTAGATGGTGACTGTGTCTTCAGAGTGTATGGTACAGAGATGCTGTGTCTTCACAGAGGATGGTGACTGTGGTCTTCAGAGATGTGACTGTGGTCTTCAAGGATGTGACTGTGTCTTCAAGAGTGAGTGACTGTGTCTTCACAGAGATGTGACTGTGGTCTTCACAGGAGTGACTGTCTCAAGATGACTGTGTCTTCACGAGATGTGACTGTGTCTTCACAGAGATGTGACTGTGGTCTTCAAGAGGATTGATAAGAATGACTGGTCTTCAAGAGGATGTGACTGTGGTCTTCAAGAGGATGTACGAGTCTTCCGAGATGGTGACTGTGGTCTTCCAGAGATGTGACTGTGGTCTTCACAGAGGATAGTGACTGTGGTCTTCACAGAGATAGTGACTGTGGTCTTCACAGAGGATAGTGACTGTGGTCTTCAGAGATGTGACTGTGGTCTTACGAATGTGCTGTGGTTCGAGGATAGTGACTGTGGTCTTCACAGAGGATGGTGACTGTGGTCTTCAAGAGGATGTGACTGTGGTCTTCAAGAGGATAGTGACTGTGGTCTTCACAGAGATGTGACTGTGGTCTTCACAGAGGATGGTGACTGTGGTCTTACAGAGGATGTGACTGTGGTCTTCACAGAGATAGTGACTGTGGTCTTACAGAGGATGTGACTGTGGTCTTCACAGAGGATGGGACTGTGTTTCACAGAGATAGTGACTGTGGTCTTCACAGAGGATGTGACTGTGGTCCAGATGTGACTGTGGTCTACAGAGATAGTGTTTCAAGGATGTGTGGTCTTCAGAGATGGTGACTGTGTCTCGAGATGTGACTGTGGTCTTCACAGAGGATGTGACTGTGTCTTCAAGGATGGTGACTGGTCTTCAAGAGATGTGATGTTCGAGGTGACTGTGGTCTTACAGAGAGGTAGGTCTGGGTGAAGTGTGTGGTTCGGATGTGACTGTAGTCTGAGAGTGACTGTGGTCTTCACAGAGATGGTGACTTGGTCTTCACAGAGATAGTACTGTGGTTTCAAGGATGTGACTGTGGTCTTAAGGATGGACTGTGGTCTTCAGAGTGGTGACTGTGGCTTCAGAGGATAGTGACTGTGGTTTCACGAGGATGGTGACTGGTCTCACAGAGGATAGTGACTGTGTTTCACAGGATGTGACTGTGGTCTTCACAGAGATAGGACTGTGTCTTCACAGAGGATGGTGATTGGTTTAGAGATAGTGACTGTGGTTTCACAGAGGATAGTGACTGGTCTTCACAGAGATGACTGTGGTTTCTCGGGAGTGACTGTGGTCTTCAGAATGTGACTGTTTCGAGTCTAC